>WBNM01010042.1:0-48588 GCA_013399055.1 Ramphastos sulfuratus | reverse complement strand
AAAAAAAAAGAAAAAAAAAAAAAAAAGAAAGGAAAAAAAAAAAAAAAGAAAGAAAAAAGAAAATAATCCTATGTACTGAAAAGGTACTGAATATCCATGGGACAGAAACTTTTCCTGTAACTTCTGTTAAAGACTGAATAAAACTTTTGAAGTTATTAAGATGGGACTAGTTGATGGAATAACAGACTTGGAATAAGCAAAAATACTTCCTTAGGAAATCAACTTAAAATCAACTTAAAATCATATCTTCCCCACAAGTGGACTATGTCACTAAAAATAATACAAAAAGGAAACTATTTCCAATGAAAAAACTTTTCTTTTGATTGCTTTCCTAAGAGAAGAAAATGTAAGTACTTGAAAACTACATTTAGAACAACACTGTTGGTTTCAAGAGAAGATAAATATTTGAGTATCACTTGATAATGAAATTTGTGCAGTTAAGAAAAAAATAAATTAATATTAATACAACAGGGGAGGAGTGTAGGAAGGAAACAAAGTCCGCAAAAGCACTTACATGGCTCTTGTTTCTATTTGCATTCTATTCCCTCAGGGGAGAGAATCACTCAAAGTATGTGAAAAGAATAATAATAATTATGAGAGTTTTCAATTTAAACTGATTTCTTCTCCATTTTCTATGGTGAGCTGAGTCAATATATTTTTGCTTGAGAACTGTGTTCTACTGTTCAGGGACAGGTTACTCTTTCTGTGGTAAAGCCATCTGGCCATCCATCATTGTGTCAGCTCTTGACTTTACTCAGCTGGTGACTATTTTCTGGCCTTGTTCAGGAGAGTAAGTTGACCTGTTCTAATATGGTTTCAAGGGAACCCATCAGCTGTTTTTTATAGTTTTATTATTGGTGGGGTCTATAAGAGGCTTTTTATTTACTGAAGAGCTGAATCTTCACTTACTAAATAGTTAGATATGCACTGGTTTTGCTGGATACAAGACTCATGTCTGTTCACTTTTCTGTGTTTAGATAAACATTTATTATCCATTTCTAATCTTTATTGTGACATTCACTAAAAATGCAATAATGGAGGATTCTACTTATAAAGATGAAATATTTTAATCTATCGAAATCAGTAGGAATTTTACTCATTATTTCACTTAAAGTCAGGCCATCTCTGTGTGCTGATCTCCCATTTTTAATTGGTTTAATTGAAAATAAAAACATTTCCAGAGATGATAAATTTGATACAATTACAGAATTGCCTCATTGCACAATACTACTATGGGGAAATGTTATAAAACGTAATTTCAGCAAATTATTTATATAAGAATACTTCTACCTGAATATGCTGTATTTAATCTATAGCATATCTACTGTCAACTTTCTATATCTTTCTACCAACTCTCAGGTCACAGAATCATAGAATGGTAAGGTTGGAAGGGACCTCAAGGATCATCTAGTTCCAACTCCCTGCCATAGGCAGGGACACCTCCTACTACTACAGGTCACTCAAGGCCTCCTCCAACCTGGCCTTGAACACCTTCAGGGAGAGAGCAGCCACAACCTCCCTGGGCAACCTGTGCCAGTGCCTCACCACCCTCACTGTAAAGAAATTCCTCCTAACATCCAGTCTAAATCTCCCCTCTGCCAGTTCAAACCCATTGCCCCTTGTCCTGCCATTGCAAGACCTTGTCAATAGTCCCTCCTCAGCCTTCCTGGAGGCCCCCTTCAGATACTGGAAGGCTACTCTAAGGTCTCTTTGATGCCTTCTCTTCTCCAGGCTGCACAGCCCCAACTCTCTCAGTCTGTCCTCAGAGCAGAGCTGCTGCAGCCCTCTGAGCATCTTCGTGGCCTCCTCTGGACCCACTCCAACACTTCCATGTCCTTCCTGTGCTGGGGGCTCCAGAACTGCACACAGGACTCCAGATGGGGTCTGAGGAGAGCAGAGCAAAGGGGCAGAATCCCCTCCCTTGCTCTGCTGCCCACACTGCTCTTGCTGCAGCCCAGCACTCACTGTCTGGGCTGCACTCACACTGCAGGCTCATGTTGAGCTGTTCATCAACCCAGACCCCCAGGACAGAAATTAAAAAAGATTGAGGCCCTGCAATTATAACAAACGAAAACTCCAATATTTTCAGTCTGGAGAGATGAACATTCCCTTTTATTTTAATTCATATAATTTTTTCTAACTTGGAATTCAACATCAAGCTTTCAATTTTAAACAAATGCAAAAGTATCATCTGAAATTCCATGGAAGTCATCGAGTTTTACCCTTACAAAAATGCTCTTCTTGTCTTTCTTTGAGGGAGAGGATTTATGTTGTGACATAAAGTGGTCATGTTAACTTCATTGTAGATGCTAAAATGGAAATTTCAGGAAGATAGATACATAGTGGGAAATGAACTTCAGACTAAACTCGTGTCTGAGTTTCACTAATGCTTTACATAAGGCCACCCCTCATATGACTATTATTTAAATACTCCAGACTTGGAAGGGATGTAATTCAAGCCCAGCCCAGCATTCTGGAGTTCTAAGCTATTTTAAAATTAGATTGTGCATCAGGTACTAATAAAAATGGATATTGAAACAGAGTATATCTTGCATCCTTTGGTATTTCCTCTCCAAACACTTCCACAGAGTTTTACTGGAAGTAAAATTGAAATTTTGCATATGAAGAAGAGAGTATTTTTCCAGCAGTGAAAAATCTGGGAAAGATGGAAGAGGCAGTGTTCTCCCCTTGAAAGTGGAGAAAACAATGGTGACCTGTGTTATGTAATTGTGTTGTGTGTGCATGGAATTTGGATCCTCAGTTGATATTAATTTGCTTTTTACTAAGAAAATAGGAGCCTCTACTTGTTGACCCTTAACACTGTCATTTCACAGCTGAATCTTTGGCTGTATGTCCCTACAGATATAATTGACAATTACTCCATCCAAAGGCTGCTGCAAAGTCAATTATCCTTGCTTCTTCTTTTAACTGTATCACACATTGTCTTTTCTATCTAGCTTGTCTGCTATTCTGCTACCAGACCACATGCAGACTATTTATCTCTATTTTTCAAAACCTTTAATCATTAGTTCTCAGACTCTGCTCACTATCAGGTTTTTTGCTTCTATGGATTTCTATTAGGATTCCAACATCATAGAATCACAGAATCATAGAATCATAAGGTTGGAAGGGACCTCAAGGATCATCTAGTTCCAAACCCCTGCCATAGGCAGGGATACCTCTCACTAGTACAGGTCACTCAGGCATTATGGAATAAAGATTTTCATGCTGTATATTTGGACTTTTATTCCTGGTATTTCTTTACATGTGAGAGTATCTTGTAAAATGACATCAAACTACCTCATTGGGTCCCTCCAGAAAACTGCACCAGTAATTGGTGTACTAAGACAATAATCTGTCATAATGACTAGCATTCATTTGTGCCATCTCTCTGCAATCACCATAGTGGCACACATTTGGCAAGAAAACTTTAAATCATGGTTAAAAAGAAAAATTGCTTTGTACAGTAGCTGCTTCAATAAAGCCTCTAAGTCATAGGGGCTGCTGTGATACAGATACCTGAATGATAACAGTCACTCTGGAATTGCTTAGTGATTATGCAGTCAATATTAAAGCTGCTAAATCTCTGACCACTAATTTGCAACCTTTAAGATAGAATCATAGAATGGTAAGGTTGGAAGGGACTTCAAAGATCATCCAGTTCCAACCCCCTGCCATAGGCAGGGACACCTCCCACTAGTACAGGTCACTCAAGGCCTCGTCCAACCTGGCCTTGAACACCTCTGTAGCCTGTGTCCTTGGCCGTTGGATGAACATTCCAAGCAGGCTTGAGAAAGTTCAGCTTACAATTTTGCAGTTAGAAACTTAGTTAACTTGGATTTGCTCACATATCCAGCTAATACAGAATATTTCCCTACAACTTTTCACCATCTTATAAAAATGAATTCCAGTCAACTCTAAACTCAGAAATGTCTGGGTTCATCCATTGCTGTAAATAATGTTTAATTTCATAGGCATCAGCTTCATGTAGCAATATATTGACAAGGTCTTGCAATGACAGGGGAAGAGGCAATGGTTTTAAACTGGCAGAGGGGAGATTGCAGCTGGATGTTAGGAGGAAGTTGTTTGCAGTGAGGGTGGTGAGACACTGGCACAGGTTGCCCAGGGAGGTTGTGGCTGCTCCCTCCCTGGACGTGCTGAAGGCCAGGTTGGAGGAGACCTTGAGCGACCTGTGCTAGTGGGAGGTGTCCCTGCCTATGGCAGGGGGTTGGAACTAGATGATCTCTGAGGTCCCTTCCAACCTTACCATTCTATGATTCTATGTGCACCTTTCTCATACAAATGGAATCTAAGCATTAGGCACTAGAACTGTGTTAAATCAGGTATAATTACTTAATGCACAGAAATGAGATTGAGTGCTTCTAGTTTTGAGTTTCTCACTAGCTTTGTATCTGCCTATGTAATTCACTTGCATTCTTGATACTGCTACTCTCTGTGGGGGGAAAAAATCTTACAGAAAAGAATTGTAACAGGAAAACAACACTATCAGCTATCATGCCATGAAACTCTTCTCCCTCTCTTCCTTCAAAACATATAATGCATTCCTAGAAATTAAAATATTAATATTAGAAGATGTTGTCAGCTCTCAGTTCTGGAATAATTAACCATGAATTAAGGATAAGGTATAATTAAGGATAAGGGTAATCCCAGGAAAGTGAGTGAAAGGGGAGATTTGAGCATCTCTCACTCTCTCATGCCTTGAATGGACCTTTGAACAAATAAAAGGGTTCATTCCTTTGGTTGGTACAAGGATCTTGCTTTTGCTTGTCCCTGGCTGTCCTTACAAGAATTAAAAAAAAACAAAACCAAAACAGAACAAAACAAAACAAAAACCAAACAAAATCCCACAAACCCCACAAAAACAAAAAAACAAAACAAACAAACCCAAAAAAACCCCCAAAACCCCAAAACAAACAAAAACCAAAACAAGTAAACAAAAACACAAAACAAAAACAAAACAATCAAACCAACCAAACAGAAAAACAAAACAAGCAAACGAAAAACAAAAACACAAACAAAAGAAACAAAACAAAACAAAACCAACACCCCCCAAAAGCCCAAAACAAACAAAAAAAACCCAAGTAAACAAATATGCAAAACAAAACCAAACAAAACAATCAAACAAATCAACCAAACAGAAAAACAAAACAAGCAAACAAAAAACAAAAACACAAACAAAAAAAAACCACCAAAAAAAAAAACCCACCAAAAAAAGCAAAAAACCCTCAAATCAAACCAACCAACCAACCAAACAAAAAGAAACCCTGAAAAATCCCAACCAAATTTCAAATATACCAATACTCTTTGTTGAGTAAATGTCAAAATTAACTGTTTTGGCCTTTCTGCAGCATAAATACTTTGATTCAGCCAAAAATGAATTGCAAATTCATTCCCACCTTATGACTACCTTTACTGAATCTGCTGATCTGCCCAAGGAAGGTTGCTCAGTTCCACTAAAGACTCTCAAGTTTGTAACAGCTTTTGTAAAATTTCTTTTACAAACCTGGATGAAGCCCCTGGTTATATGAAAATTATTATTATTGTTAGTCTTATGATTAATGAAGTTTTCATTTCAGTTCTAGACATCAAGGTATTTCTTGGTTAAAAACCTCAAGAATTCACAATCTGTGAAGTGTATAAGTTTTGTAAAGATATTCATCACCAGAGGTTATGCTGTTTACTTTTTCTTTTTCTTCTAAAATAATTTTGTCAGTACATCTGGATACACTTTTTTAACAACATCTGTTTTCCAGTTTTATTGCCTTTCATTTGAATCAGACTAGTATGTAGCTATATAAATAGGTATGTCTTTATGTATTATGCATAAGCCTTACAGAACTATACATAATGCATAAGAACAAACAAACCAAGTTCCATTCGGCCCTTACTACAGAAAAATTTAAACCATTTTGTTGAAGTTTTGGTGATGCTTCCTTCACATGGGAACAAGACACAATTTTGTAGGGGATTTTTCATAATGGTTACCTCAGTGAAGCTTTGGGGCAATTCTGCAGATGTTCCTCTGATGATGTGTAAATTTTAATTCTGTTTCTGTAAGAGGCAGTAATGGATATCAAGGGATTAATCACTTGTAACATACTGTCTGAGAGTCTACACCCTCATTTTGTCATATNAGAATCAGAGAGTGGTAAGGTTGGAAGGGACCTCAAAGATCATCTAGTTCCACCCCCCTGCCATAGGCAGGGACACCTCCCACTAGCTTTATCAGTCAGAATGTGTGTACCTTGGTAAGAAGACAAAACAAGTTAGCTGAGGATATTAAGCTTTGTTTTACTTTTGAAAGATTATGCTGGTGGTGGGTAAGTAGTTAAACTTCTAATTGCCTTCAGCGTTTTTGAAAAACAAATAACTCATGTGTGGAAGCTTGAGTGAGATAAATAACGAACAATGGCATATGAAACAATTGCATTGCTATTTTATGTTGCCATCATCCTAATTCTCAATACCATTCATCAGTTTCATTAACTGAGTATATGAAAGAAGAGGTAATAAAATGCAGGACAGGTCTGTATTACAGAGTGATGGAGCCCATAAAGCATCATGGTTTAGTAACCAAAAGTTAAGAAAAACTGACAATGGAAGGTACAGCATGAGAGCTTTGTGACTGAAAACTATAAACTAGGGATGGACATGTGAATTGCCTAGACACTTAAGCAAAGAAATCAGATAGAAATAACTGGAGCAACCCAGCAATGTGCACCGAGAAAGCCTCTATCCATATCACTAGATGTTTTATTTCTGTATGTGTGCTGGTTTGAGGCTAATTGGAATATTTTAATGGAGAAAATTATATTACAGGCTGAGAAAAGCAAACACTGGTGATGTCTACTTCACTCAGTGGTTAGCTAAGATGTTTAAGTATTAGAAGGCAAACATAGACAAGGCACTCTCCGGAGAGTCTCGAGCTCTCTAGCTGTTTTTGTCTGGACCTCTCTGCTAACCTAATTAACCACTTTCCTTCTAACCCCCCTTGCCCATCCTCCAAACTCACCTTGCACGTAAGCCAAACCCTGGGGTAAGGTAGAGGGGTGGGAAGAAGGTGGAAGGGTGGTTGGGAGCCCCTCCTGGGGACTCTGATTTCTGGGAGGGGGATTGTGTTTCTGTATTACTTTTAACTTGTATATTTCTGTAACTATTCCTGTCTATTGTGTATATCTCTGCTTGTACATTGTGCTGAGCTGTAAATAGAGCTTCAGTCCTTAACTTCCAGCCTGCTGAGTCTAGTCTGGGTGATTTTACAAAGTGTGGGGGGGTGAGGAACTCCCAAACCATCACAGTATGTATATGCAGTTGCTTTAAAAAGAAATATGTATATATATGTACACACACACAAATGCTAAATCACAATTCATAGTTCAAGACTTGTCCAGACTTCAGATCATGCTGTGAAGTTGGTATTATAAATCATGATATCAGTGTGGATTTTCCACTAAATTAAAAGGAGATTCATCCAGATAAAATATCATTCTAAGCAGAATCCAAGGAAAAGTCCATCTCATCTGCCATTTTAAGAGTATCTGGGAACAGCAGAGAAAATGTCTAAAGAATTTATATTCATATTTTCATACAAATGTATCACATTAAAAAAAACAAAACAAAACAAAACCCCAAAACTCTAATATGCTTCCCTTATCAATGAGGAAAAGGGGCTGTGTGATTTTTTTCCTTGCTCTGCATCATTTTTTTCCTTGCTCTGCTCCCTCCCTGGTGGTGTTCAAGGCCAGGTTGGAGGAGGCCTTGAGTGACCTGTACTAGTGGGAGGTGTCCCTGCCTATGGCAGGGGGTTGGAACTAGATGATCCTTGAGGTCCCTTCCAACCTTGCCATTCTATGATTCTATCATGCCAAACAATGTCTAATATTTAATATAAATTTCCTTTCTCATAATATCACCATGGTAAATAGATAGAAAGATAAGTAGATGGGGATGCTCTCAATTTCTTCCTCTATGAAGTGGGATCATCCTGTCATATTTGCTTTTTTTCTGAGCTGTTGAGCTCCTGGATTTCATGCAATCACCTGAGCTACTTAGGGAACTTTAATTTCCAAGACCTGGGCAGCCTGCCTACTTTTTCACCCACTTAATAAAACCAGACAGAAAGAATTACAGATTTAAATGGGAAAAGTTTAAAGAAAAAAAAAAGAGAGAGAGAGAAAAAAAAGAAGAAGGGAAAATAAAAGCTTATGGAAAAAGTTATAGAAGGTTGTTGTACTAAAGAAGGTCCACATTTGTTTCTAATATGAGCCTTGAATCTGGCATGGAAAATTAAAATAGTATTTTTCTGAAGGTTGCATGAACATGAAAGTTAATGGAAATTGTGATTCAGGATTGTAGAGAATACTCTAATTTCTAGCAACTGCTTCTCTCTGGTTTCACTTTCTTAACTGCCTTAACATCGTTTGCTTTTATTATTTTATTTTTAATTACAGTTTTTTTTCATCCCATTTTAACAGAGAATGCCAATTCTATTTTAGAAGCTACTCCACTTTAAATGTTGTCCAAAGAGGTGGAGTAATCATTAATGACAGGAAATAAATAGAAAAATGACTACTTTAGCTCAAGAAGAAACAGAGCTCTGAAATATGTCTGCCAAAGAATTTGAGATTGGCTTATTTTATTTTCACTGAGATTTACATGAATAAGGCACAGTAACACGTGCATTTAACTACACACCAGATGCAAAGAAACAGTCAGACTCATTCCTGTCAAAAATTGTGACATGACAACTTTCATTAGTTCATTACTTATGCAGTGACTTTTGGTTTCTGCTGCAGTTCTCATGCCCTCTGCAATAACGTACGTCAGAACGATTCATCTCTGGCACATTATCTTGGTGCTGCATCCTTGCAGTTTGCAAACAACTCACCTTTGCCCACAAGTTTGGCATTTGTTTCTCAAGACTTCCTTGGAAATACTTTAGTTATTTTGAATACCCATGATGAGTAATAAGAGCAAAGTCTAAGCCTCAAATGATAGGATAAATTAGACTTATTGATAAGAATTTCTTTAGCAAGCAAGTTGGCAACAACTTGGCAAGTTGGCAACAGCAATAGCAACCCAACATCCAAGGAAGTCAACCCCAAATACCATTGAACAAATAGAAATTCAGGTTGTTTAACTGCATGTCACAACTTGAAAATTACCTTTTTGATATTTTAAAGCTTTGTTCTCAACTCACTACTGCACACAGTCGTTGCATTTATTATTTATTTATAACACTCAGAATGAAATTTCAAGGTGATTATTTCTACTTAAATTCTACTTCACGCTGTTTACCAGCAAAATTATCACAGTATCACAGTATAGCAAGGTTGGAAGAGACCTCAAAGATCATCAAGTCCAACCCACTACCACAGACCTCAAGACTAGACCATGGCACCAAGTGCCACGTCCAAACCTGCCTTGAACACCTCCAGGGACGGTGACTCCACCACCTCCCTGGGCAGCCCATTCCAGTGGGGAATGACTCTCTCAGTGAAGAACTTTCTCCTCACCTCCAGCCTAAACTTCCCCTGGCACAGCTTGAGACTGTGTCCTCTTGTTCTGGTGCTGGTTGCCTGAGAGAAGAAAGCAACCTCCTCCTGGCCACAACCACCCTTCAGGTAGTTGTAGACAGCAAGAAGGTCTCCCCTGAGCCTCCTCTTCACCAGGCTAAACAATCCCAGCTCCCTCAGCCTCTCCTCATAGGGCTTGTGCTCGAGGCCTCTCACCAGCCTCGTTGCCCTTCTCTGGACACGCTCAAGCACCTCAATGTCCTTCTTAAATTGAGGGGCCCAGAACTGGACACAGTACTCAAGGTGTGGCCTAACCAGTGCAGAGTACAGGGGGAGAATGACCTCCCTGCTCCTGCTGGCCACACTATTCCTGATGCAGGCCAGGATGCCATTGGCCTTCTTGGCCACCTGGGCACACTGCTGGCTCATGTTTAGGCGGGTGTCAATCAGCACCCCCAGATCCCTTTCTGTTTGGCTGCTCTCCAGCCACTCCGACCCCAGCCTGTAGCTCTGCATGGGGTTGTTGTGGCCAAAGTGCAGCCCCCAGCACTTGGATTTGTTGAAAGCCATCCCCTTGGACTCTGCCCATCTGTCCAGGCGCTCGAGGTCCTGCTGCAGAGCCCTTCTGCCCTCCAACCCACCAACATCTGCCCCCAGCTTGGTGTCATCTGCAAACTTGCTGATGACTGTCTCAATGCCCTCATCCAGATCATCAATGAAGATGTTAAAGAGGATGGGGCCCAGTACTGATCCCTGGGGGACACCGCTAGTGACAGACCTCCAGCTGGATGTGGCACCATTCACCACCACTCTCTGGGCTCGGCCCTCCAGCCAGTTCCTAACCCAGCACAGAGTGTTGCCATCCAAGCCACGAGCTTGCTGTGGGGGACTTTTTGTCATGTTCTTGATCTTGAGCTCTGAGTAGATACATTCATTTCTACTGAAAAGATAAATCTTCAACACAGAGAAAACAACTTCTGTTGTTACTGGAATCTCCCATGTTATTCAGTCTTCGTTCAGGGAAATGATATGTATTAGTCTGTTGTAATGGAATCACTTGGGTCATTGTGGTACATCCATATCGATTTATCATGAAATATCAAGAATTAGCATCAAAAAACCTGTCACTGTACTGCTGAACTGTAGACTACCATCACAGAGTTCTTACCAACCTGCAAAACTATTTGCCTGGAGAGCCAAAAGAATGCTCCTCCACATTAATGGTGATTTGACTATGTATGGAATGTAAAAACAGAGAGAAAATACCTTTAAGAATACTGATACAGCTGGATAAAGTTCAAAAAGTTTCTGATGAAAGATCCTTTCAGCAAGATATTGGTCATTAAAGCTGGACAACATGAACATAAGGTTGTAAGTCCCCTTTAACAGGTAAAATTTCTTTTTAAATACACATTCTCACTGACAGCAACAAAGGACAGTCCAGGAAATTCCATGCTTGAGCAAGACAGAATGTAATTCCTCCCTGTCATAAAACAGAATTGGAAATTTGTTTGCCACAGTATTAGTTAATCATAACAGCTTAGTAAACCATTTTTACTATTTATTTTTTTTTTTACTCCTTTGATAACATACAATTATTTTTCAGACATGTTTTCAGACACATTTTCTATCTAAACTATTTTGAAGACAGGTTTATATGAATAACTGTATCTTGTCCACAAGCAGTTTGCTTTCCAACATATGCCATTTATTTACAGATTTCCACTTTTATATCTCATGTCTGGACATTTATCCATTTCTCATCTAAGTACACAGATTTTTGCTATCTTTATTCCCCTATGAATTGCTTTTGCCAGGATGATATTCAGCATCTCTCCCACTCTTTAATCAGACGCAGGTGTTTTGTGTATATGAAACATTTATTGAGCTGCAGAACTAACTCAAACTCTTGCATCTAATAACTTTGAATTTCTACCTTTAGATGTCTAAGAAACAGAGAAAAATGCATTCATGGTGAAAGATGGTATACTTGTTCAGAGATAGAAATAAATTATCAAATGTGATGGTTTGGGAGTTCCCTGCCCCCCCACACTTTGTAAAATCCCCCAGACTAGACTCAGCCAGCTGGAAGTTAAGAACTGAAACTCTGTTTACAGCTTAGCACAATGTACAAGCAGAGATATACACAATAGACAGGAATAGTTACAGACATAGACAAGTTAAAGGGAATACAGAAACACAATTCCCCTCCCAGAAATCAGAGTCCCCAGGAGGGGCTCCCAATCACCCTTCCACCTTCTTTCCACCCCTCTGCCTTACCCCAGGGTTTGACTCACATGCAAAATGAGTTTGGAGCATTGGCCATGAGGGTTAGAAGCAGAATGGTTAGTTAGATTACTTGGCAGAGAGGAGAAACAAGAAGCTAGAAAGCCTGAGACTCTGTGTCTTATCTATGTTTGCGTTCTTCTTCTTAAACATCTCAGCAAGCCTATGAGTGCAGCAGACATCACCAGTGTTTGCTTTTCACAGCCTATAATCTAAGTTTCTCCATTAAAATATTCCAATTAGCCTTAAACCAGGCAAACTGTGCAATCACATGCATGTGATCAGGTTGGCAGGTCTTCAGAGATTTTTGTGGCATGCTCTATCATGCAGCATAGGTCTAATTATCTAAGTATTGTCCCACGGTATTAAAGTGAGTAAGGTCTTTAGATCCTCTAATGAATAGCAACTTTTGAGTTTGTAGCTTCCTATCTGCTCTTTCTCAGCAGTGTACATAAAACTTGCTTGACTTTTCTTAGGAGTCACTGACCCCTGGCCAGTCCAGTTTTGTGGTGTGGGTGAGCAAAAGATTTGGAGAAATGTTTCAATTCGTTCCACATGGAAACACTTACACCACCTGTATGTAAGCTCTTAGAAGGGATACCTATCTAATATGGCTAGATCAATGTACAGAAAACTCAAATAAATAGACTGTTCCTTCCTTTCTTTTAAAGGCCTTAATTCTTAACTTCTGGAATGTATTATTGTCTACATTTAGCCCATATCTACGATTAAACTACAGCTGTTGCTTTATATCACAGTATCACAGTATAGCAAGGTTGGAAGAGACCTCAAAGATCATCAAGTCCAACCCACTACCACAGACCTCAAGACTAGACCATGGCACCAAGTGCCACGTCCAAACGTGCCTTGAACACCTCCAGGGACGGTGACTCCACCACCTCCCTGGGCAGCCCATTCCAGTGGGGAATGACTCTCTCAGTGAAGAACTTTCTCCTCACCTCCAGCCTAAACCTCCCCTGGCACAGCTTGAGACTGTGTCCTCTTGTTCTGGTGCTGCTTGCCTGAGAGAAGAAAGCAACCTCCTGCTGGCCACAACCACCCTTCAGGTAGTTGTAGACAGCAATAAGGTCTCCTCTGAGCCTCCTCTTCTCCAGGCTAAACAATCCCAGCTCCCTCAGCCTCTCCTCATAGGGCTTGTGCTCGAGGCCTCTCACCAGCCTCGTTGCCCTTCTCTGGACACGCTCAAGCACCTCAATGTCCTTCTTAAATTGAGGGGCCCAGAACTGGACACAGTACTCAAGGTGTGGCCTAACCAGTGCAGAGTACAGGGGGAGAATGACCTCCCTGCTCCTGCTGGCCACACTATTCCTGATGCAGGCCAGGATGCCATTGGCCTTCTTGGCCACCTGGGCACACTGCTGGCTCATGTTCAGGCGGGTGTCAATCAGTACCCCCAGATCCTTTTCTGTTTGGCTGCTCTCCAGCCACTCCGACCCCACTCAGTGACTCCTTCCTAGCCAAGAGGGAGGATCAGGAAAAGGAGAGGAGACTCCTGGGCTGAAATGAAAACAGATTTAATGAAGCAACATAACAAATATTAATACTAATGCAAATATATAGTATACAAAATTCTACTCAGCCCAGCGAATGCACATCAGTCACAACAAACAGGAAAACAGTCCTCAGGAACAGAGAAGTAAGCAAGCCCTCCCACAAACAAGCACAATGTGCTGGTTTGAGGCTAATTGGAATATTTTTATGAAAAGAATTATATTATAGGCTGTGAAAAGGAAACACTGGTGATGTCTGCTTCGCTCATAGGCTTGCTGAGATGTATAAGACTAAGAACATAAACATAGATAAGACACAGACACTCTCAGGCTTGGAGAGTCTCAGTCTCTCTAGCTTCTTGCCTTCTCCTCTCTGCTGAGTAACCTCATTAACCACTTTCATTCTAACACCCCTGGCCCATCCTCCAAATTCACCTTGAGCGTAAGGCAAACCCTGGGGTAAGGTAGAGGGGTGGGAAGAAGGTGGAAGGGTGGTTGGGAGCCCCTCCTGGGGACTCTGATTTCTGGGAGGGGGATTGTGTTTCTGTATTACTTTTAACTTGTATATTTCTCTAACTATTCCTCTCTATTGTGTATATCTCTGCTTGTACATTGTGCTAAGCTGTAAACAGAGTTTCAGTCCTTAACTTCCAGCCGGCAGAGTCTAGTCTGGGGGATTTTACAAAGTGTAGGGGGGCAGGGAACTCCCAAACCATCACATACAAGCAAGAGAAACAAGGTCAGGAGACACTTGTCACTTTATAATAAGCATGACATTAATGGTGTGGGATATACCCATGAGCTTGAGGTAGCTGCCCTGGCTTTTACCCCTTCCAGCTTAAGCTCCTGGCTGACTTAGAATTCTGTTCCAGCAAAACCAAGATAGTTGAGAAAGGATACCCCATCTTGTCTCAACTGTGTAACAATCAGCTCCCTGATCAGTAGCAAAGTTAGATGCTGAAAACTAAAAGCTATGAAGTGTTCTCAGCAACTTTTCAATTAAAACTGTATAACAATCTCTTTCATGCTAGAATATTACAGGTGACCCTCTAATCTATATCTTCAGCAACACAAAGAGCTGAGAACTCACCACACATTAACTAGGTAGTTAATATCAAGCACAAACCTGGAGAAGACTTTATTGCACTTTTAACACACTAGCAAGCTAATAGAAGCTTGCTGAAAGCTTCTTTATATCAACTAATTAATCTGTGAGTAGTAGCTCTCTTTATGTCAACTAATTAATCTGTGAGTAGTAGCTCATGACATTTTTCATCTAGCTTTTTGTTAGATAAACATATTTTCTTTTTAGACTCATACTTTCTTCCTAGTTATAAAACTGTATGGCAAAATGATTGTTCATTCTAATGCTGCTGACCTGTCATGCTTCAGCAGACTAACAAAGTAACATTTGTAACAAGCACATAAATCATGATGTGTACAATCAAGAGTGTTGCTAAGAGATGAGTTTTCTGCAAATAAATTACAGTGTGCCCTGGATTTATGCTTTTTCTAGGGAAACTTGTTCACTAGTATATTCGTGGGAAATGAATGGAGGACAAGCACATAATCACAGCAAAAGTGTGCTTTAAGCATAGAGTACGGATTCTGCTTTGCTTAGCCAGTATTAGCTAACCTTCCCCAAAAGGCTTTACATGTTAGAAGAGTTGGTAGAACTTCTCTTTAAATCAATAGTGCTCAGAGAACTTTCTCCTGCATCATAAAACTAAATCACAGAATCATAGAATGGTAAGGCTGGAAGGGACCTCAAAGATCATCTAGTTCCAACCCCCTGCCATAGGCAGGGACACCTCCCACTAGTACAGGTCACTCAAGGCCTCCTCCAACCTGGCTTTGAACACCTCCAGGGAGGCTGTGGAGCACAGAAACACCCAACATGATCTTTGATCATGCTGGGTGCTTCTGTGCTCCATAACTTCCCTGGGCAACCTGTGCCAGTGTCTCACCACCCTCACTGCAAAGAACTTCCTCCTAACATCCAGTTTCAATCTCCCCTCTGCCAGTTCAAACCCATTGCCCCTTGTCCTGTCATTACAAGACCTTGTCAATAGTCCCTCCCCAGCCTTCCTGTAGGCCCCCTTCAGATCCTGGAAGGCTACTCTAAGGTCTCCTGGAAGCCTTCTCTTCTCCAGGCTGCAGAGCCCCAACTCTCTCAGCCTGTCCTCACAGCAGAGCTGCTGCAGCCCTCTGAGCATCTTCGTTGCCCTCCTCTGGACCTGATCCAACAGTTCCATGTCCTTCCTAAGCAATCTTCTCGACAATCTTCCCAGGCAGAGAACCATGTTCATGATATTTTGCTTTTAACAACATTTTTTCACAGCACTTTACAAATACCAAACAATCTCCCAGCCTGTGCAGTACCAGTTTTATTCTCTAGGAAATCAAAACATAACAAACTCCCCCTAGCTCAGTAGAAGTTAGTGATTTGGATCATTAATTGAATAGTGAGTAATTATGTGAGAAGAGGTCTCATAGGAGTATTTGCATTTGAAATGGAAAATAAGTTTTTAAAAAATTTAAAATGGGTATTTTCCAAGATAAGAGTTGTTAGCATAGAAGTAGGGATGAAAAGAATTCTGGAAGCATGATACCTGTCACTGACATCTTGAGTGCCCTCCCATTTAAAGGCTCTAGTCACAGCCTTTTCAGAGATGTCAGGGTAGTTTTCTAGCCCCCTTCATTTCTGTTTATGTCTAATAGTATTTACCAAAATGAGGAGTGAGCAAAATCCATCTGGGGGATCCTAAGGATTTAATTCTTGCAGAAATTTCCTGAGCAGAGCTGGTATGTTTTAGTGGTTTAAGATTCTTGACATAATTCTACAGCTGATCTCTTTTCACGGGAAAAAAAATATTCATCTCAAGATGACTTTATTAATGCTTCTTGCTGCAGACTTCAGAGAAGAGAATAATCTGGTATGTTCACTGTAAGGATTCAACTGCTCTTACTTTCACTATCATCAATGTCCCTTAAGTATTTTTTTCTCTATCAAGCCAGCACTGCAGCCTGTTTCAGCAGATGTAGTCGACTTCATACTGTGCACTGAATACATTTTCCCTTTGGTAAATGCACAGTAGCCATTGTGCTGAGGGTGCTGCAGATAGAAATAACTCTTGGTCGTGCAAGCCTGTCCAAGAATCCATGGGGGCTGATTGCTGTCATGTCTAGAGTACATTACTACAGTTGATTCATTATGAAGTATGTGTGAATCTTCACCTTTTGACTTGCACTTTCAGTTCAGACTTCACTATATTCATGTGAATAACTCACCTTCCAGTAACCTACACTCTTTTAAAAGAGCTGCTTCTTGAAAATAATATGGATATCCATGGATATTCCACAGCTACTGGTAAGGTACATAAAAATAGAAACAGAAAAGATCAAAGGGAAGGGTACATGTGGATAGGAGCAAATATGACAGCAACATATCAAACAGAGGGTGCGTCAAGAAAGTGATCGGCATTATATGGGCTTAGAGGCAGGGAAGCAAACAGGGCAGTGCTGGAGTGTTGTGAGATCCTGTACACACATAAAATTCAAATTATTGCTCAGGTTCAAGGTTTTATTTTAATCTGTTTGGTTTTTACACAGAACTATGTCATATGTATGAAAATGTGGCCATTAATATATTTCTGTAATACCTGATAGAACCTTTTCAAATATTAATAATTTCTATGTCAACATAAGACATATTATGAAAGTAGTATCACCTACCTTAGAGTGAAAAAGTGAGGCACAAACAGGTCAACTGGCATGCTGAAATGATAGTGCTCATTGGTTGTTAAGAAGCAAGGATAAACTCAGATATCCTTTGTCTAATTGATTCAAGTCAGTTGGAGTCCTGTGTGCAGTTCTGGAGCCCCCAGCACAGGAAGGACATGGAACTGTTGGAGCGTGTCCAGAGGAGGGCCATCTCAAATCCCATCATACATGATATAAACAACCAGGGGATCAGGCCAAGTCAGCATGGATTTATGAGGGGCAGGTGCTGCCTGACCAACCTGATCTCCTTTTATGACAAGATCACCTGGGTACTGGATGAGGGAAAGTCTGTTGAGTTTGTGTTCCTAGACTTTTGAAAAGCCTTTGATACTGTTCTGCACAAAATTCTTGTAGACTAATTGGGTAATCACAGCTTGGATGAACAGATTGTCTCCTGGATAAAGCACTGCTGGACAGGAGAGTCCAGAGAGTGGTGGTCAACAGAGTTAAATGCGGCTGGCAGCCAGGCACTAGTGGTGTTCCTCAGGGATCTGTGTTGGGACCACTTCTTTTTAACATCTCTATTGATGACCTCGATGCAGGCATAGAGAGTGTCATCGGTAAGTTTGCAGATGACATCAAGTTAGGTGGCAGTGTTGATTTGAAGGAGGGTAGAAAGGCTCTTCAGAGGGACTTGGGTAGGCTTAGATCAGTGGGCCAGCATTAATGGGATGAGTTTCAACGAGGCCAAGTGCCAGGTCCCGCACTTGGGTCACAACACTGCCAAGCAATTCTGCAGGCTTGGGGCAATGTGGCTGGAGAGCTGCTGGCAGAAAGGAACCTGGAGGTTGGAATAAACAGGAGCTGAATAGGAGCCAGTAGTGGCCAAGAAGGCCAGTGGCATCCTGGTTCATATGCTGGCCAAAATGCTGTGGCCAGCAGGAGTAGGGAGGTGATTGTGCCCTTGGATTTGGTGAGGCCACACCTTAAGTATTGTGTTTGGTTTTGGGCAGCTCATTACAAGAAAGGATGTGAAGGTCCTGGATCAGGTCCAGAGGAGGACGATGAAGCTGGGAAAGGGCCTGGAGAATAAATCTTATGAGGAGTGACTGAGGGAGCTGAGGGTGTTTAGTTTGAAAAAGAGGAGTCTGAGGGGAGACCTCATTGTTTTCTACAACTACCTGAAGGGACAGTGTGGAGAGGCTGCTGCTGGGCTCTTCTCGCAGGCAATTGGAAACAGAACAAGGGGGAATGGCCTCAAGCTGAGACTGGGTAGGTTTAGATTACATATTAGGAAAAAGTGGTCAGGTACTGGAATGAGCTGCTCAGGGAGATGGTGGAGTCACCCACCCTGGATGTGTTTAAGGGTGATTTAGATGTGTCACTTAGGGATATGGTTTAAGGTGAATCTTGTGTAGGTTTATAGGTTGGACTTGGTGATCCTGAGGGGCTTTGCCAATCTGGATGTTTCTGTGATTCTGTAACACACTGAGGTTGCAGGCCGTCACTTTTGCTATCATATTCTGCCCATGTCTGATTTCCAGAGTGAATGTCTTTCAAAGAGTGACTCCTAGCAAAGGACACAGCAGAAATAAAACCTTTTAGTTAGAGACCTTTACCCACCTTCTCTTCTCTTGCAGGAATGATTGGCCAACACCTCATCACTGCAGCTGTCAGCTCGATGTAAGAGCTCCTCCTGCTGATCACCCCCATCACAATATCATCTAGTGACAAGGAGCCTTAAGTGGCAAAGTGCTTTGTCAAATAGCAGTGAGTCAAGCTAAAGAGTTCAAAGACAATAGAGTGGCATATGAAGTTTACTTGAAAAGGGCATAAATATGTAGGTAGAATAAGGAAGAAACATTTGTAACACAGTTGAAGAAATCTTTTTTTTTACACCAGTGTGTTTATTAAATTTTCTGCATGTGTGGAATTCTTGAGGCATTCCTTATTAAAAAACAAAACAAAGCAAAACAATAAAGCTAGGAAAAAAAAAGAAAAAGAAAAAGAAAAAGAAAAAGAAAAAGAAAAAGAAAAAGAAAAAGAAAAAGAAAAAGAAAAAGAAAAGAAGGAAAAGGAAAAAAGAAAAAGAAAATTAAAAAAAAGAAAAATAAAAAGGAAAAGAAAATGGAAAAGGAAAAGGAAAAGAAAATAAAAAGAAAAAAATTTAAAAGAAAATTAAAATGAAAAAAGTAAAGAAAGGATACATCACTGAAAATTATTTACTGCTTTGGGAGAATTAGTAGTTCTTTCTTTGGTAGGAAGATTCAGACAAACTGTGGGAGGAAAAAAAAAATATTACTAATAGGAAATTAGGCTAAGAGAGTACCAAGATGTAAACAACATTGGAGCATCATAATCTCCCTGTGGCTTAGCATATATGTTGTTGTTCCCTGTGCTGTATTAAAATAAGAATTAGCACTGCAATGCCTTTGTGCTACTGACCTGTCATAGCAGGCATAGCACCTTAGGCATTCTTCTTTTCAAATGCTTGCTCTTGTGTCATCCTCTAAAAACAGATCACTAATGTGGAAATTTCAGCTGGTTTCCTGCTCAGGAGTTTAAAGAGCCCTGTACAGTTCTGTGATGACCACTTTGTTAATGCACTTTAACAGCCACACACCACTTTAGCTCTCTTCTGCTTCTTAGGCTTGACAATGAATAATCACATGAACCACCAAAACTTTAACAGTTCACCTTTTGCCTTCTCAACAGCTTTAAGGAGATCTGTTGTCAGTGTAATAGAGCAACCATATTAAGAAGTCAGACACTATATTTTTCTTTAAAATGACAATACTTAAGCCAAAAAATATTTTGTTATCACATTCAGACTGAATTTAAATTCAAGCAGGTATTTCCTTCTGGTTTTCACTTTCAGGAGGAAAGTTTCTTGGAAGCAGATGGTTGATGATAAGCTTTTGAGAGTAAGCCAGTGGGTTGCAATGCCAAGAATCATTCTGAAGTACTTTAATGGTGAATTATCCATGGAAGGAAAACAAAGATTATGACCTTACATATTTAGTGGATACTTCAATTTACATCTAACCTACTGGATCTTGGAAAATGTAGGTTATCATTGTTGTTTATCATGACCTCCAAGCCCTTTCCAAACAATTGAGTTACAGTTAGTGATATATGATGCTATGAGTTGGAGATGATCCTATGAACACTTGCTTTTTGAAGAAATTAAAAGTTTACCCTTTTTTGTGTTGCCTTTTACATCTTCACTTTGTCAGCAGTTTTAAGGCATAATCATTGCTCAATGAGGCTACACTTAGAGAAGGCAGCTGACAAAGTAGTAGAGAAGTTGTAAAGCTACAGTTCAAAACATACCTCAAATGCTTAAACAAAGTAGCCAGCTGAATGGCAGCAGCTTAAAGCCTTGGCAAAATAATAATAAAATGATCATCTAAGGCATAATTTAAGGTAATGATCATCTAAGGCATCATTTAAGGCTTCAAGGAGACCTTAGAGTAAGCCTTCCAGTATCTGAAGGGAGGCTACAGGAAGGTTGGGACGGAATTATTTACGAGGTCTTGCAATGACAGGACAAGGGGCAATGGGTTTGAAGTGGCAGAGGGGAGATTGAAAGTGGATGTTAGGAGGAAGTTCTTTACAGTGAGGGTGGTGAGACACTGGCACAGGTTGCCCAGGGAGGTTGTGGCTGCTCCCTCCCTGGAGGTGTTCAAGGCCAGGGTGGAGGAGGCCTTGAGGGACCTGTACTAGTGGGAGGGGTCCCTGCCTATGACAAGGGGTTGGAACTAGATAATCCTTGAGGCCCCTTCCAACCTTACCATTCTATGATTCTATGATTCTATCTAAAGAGATGCATGGGTAATAGTTATATAAATCTTTGTATTGTGTCTCTTCCTGTGTCTAGCTAAATCACAATTCTCTTACATACTTTTGCTTCTACACTTCTATGTAGCATTGAATTTGTTCTCTGTGCACAGGCCTGGAGGACCCTTGCTCCAAAAACAGGATTAAGCAAAAAGAAAGTAGGAAAGATTTCCTGGCTCTGTTCACTGTATTGCTTAGTATATCTTGGCTATCACAAGTGGTTTTCTAAAGATCTTGAAGGATACAGCAGTAATGTCTCCTGTTATATGATTGATGGAGTATATATGATGATATGCTCCTGTTATGATTATGATGGCATCTTTTGTATTTAAATTAGGCTTCTTCAAAGATGATACCTCTTTCTAAACGCCAGTCCCAATTGATCTAGCTTCACATTAATATTACATATTTAGTTTACAACATAAATGGATTGACAAGTTTGTCACTGAACACAAAAGTGAGTTTAACTGTGCTGCAGCACAGCTATTCTGTCTGCAGCCACAATTTCACAAGTGCCCACTGCTGCTAAAAGAGCTTTGATTTGTAGTACTTCATGGTGATAGTCCAAGCACAGACACTATCACAGTTTGCTTACACACAGGTATTCACAGCAGTTAAATTCAATTATACCTATAATTTATAAAATAAATTGTCAAAATAAATCAGAGCTCACTAAAGTTTTGTGTGTCAAAGTGAGACCTGATCTGTTCAGTTGCTGCAACACAGCCCTCACAAACAATTAAAGGAAACTCCAGGAAGCCTGCACCCTGATACCTTAAGCAAAGCAGTTTCAGGAGACAAAATTTAGCACAAAAACTTTCCTGTGACTCTCCATCCCTTGAAATGATGCCACCACTGAAAGGCTGCCAAGTTGTTAGAGAAACTGGCGTGTAACAGACGTAATACGCATTGGAAACGTGAATTATATCAGTCAATCTGGTTCTGGTTGGGCTCCTGTCCAGAAAGGATATCTGTTTTGACTCCCTATATCAGAACACAATAGACTGGAAAATATTCTATGGTAAGATGAAGTGAGTAAGTGTCTGGATCTAAAATTCACAACTGTCCAGCTACTTCTCTTATGGACTGAACAGAAACTCCTAGAAGTGTGGAAAAAGTTTAGATTGAGTTGTCCACTGAGATGGGGAGTATGGTACCTTATCATTTCTTTAGCCAATGGCAATACATAATGTCTCCGTGAGAAAGTGGTCTAGGTGGTGCTTTCCACATGTTTTCCAGTTCAGTTAAAAACTTGAAATCTAAATACTTTGGTAAAGTTTGTTCCCCTCTCTCTTTCAAATCACGAAATTCTATTTGACATTTTCTTTTTGCCCATGATGGCAGAATGGTATTGAGTATCATCACCAGATTCAACCCAACCCATGACACTTTTTCAGCTAAATCTTTGGGGATTTTGAATATATGACTCTACATACTCTTATTAAAAGTGGCTGAACTCTATTCTGTAGAAAAAGGAAATGTGTTTCAGAATGTTTAACAAAGTTGATCATAGTCTCAGTTATATGCACTGAGATAGCTCTGGCAGGTAATTTCAAATGGATCAGAAGAACTTTAAGCCTTTAATTAAGCTAGATGTGTTCTTGTGAGTTGTGCAAGCTAGACCTGGTTGCCCAGAAAGCTGTCAAGGGGTGAGTCATCTTCAGGTACAGAGTCATGAATCTGCTGTAGAAGAAAGTGGTTACACATTAAAACTATATATGTTATGAATTTAAGGACTATACACTGTCAGGAAGCAGCACAACAAAACAAAACAAAACAAAAAGGCCTTTTTTTTTTTTAAGAACATTCTTGTTTTGGTTTGGTTTTTTGTTATTATTTCCTCTGTGAAAAAGATACTTCCAGCATGCCCTTATCATCACTGTGTTCACCTTTAAGATGAAGGTGACTTTCAAGATGTAAATCTTCATATAGTAGCTCTAAACCCATCGCTCTGACAGCTGAGATATTCTGTGCTTGAAGTTACTGCATTTAGAGATGTACTCAAAAAATTTCCCTACGTGCTGCTGTTCTGTAGATTAGTGAATCACTTTATTTTTCCATACAGCTCACTCTTACTGCTACTACTGTTTACTTTGCCAGGATGCAGCTATATCTGCACCTATTTAAATGCCACTGCTAAGCTCCCATCAAGCACATGCAGTAAGTCCTTCTCTGGAAAGGATTAAAGTGCCACAGCAATTCCATTTTTATCTAGCCTGTCCTCAATCAGGTGTCTATGTGACTGGCAGCACCCTACAGGGACCAGAGTATGATTGATCTATCTTAAAAATCAAAGCCTTAAAGTATGTTTGTAAGAAAATGAGAATATTCTTGGCAGCTAAGCCTGTGGAAATGTAATCCCACTATTCCAGACAGCCATGGAGTGGAGATTCAGTCCAAACCCCTATGAGAGGTGTGCATTAGATGTATGTGCTATGTACCCTATACAGTAGTTATGAAATGCAGCTCCTGCTTTGAGCTTACTCAGACAAAAGCACTCCAGAGGCCATTAAAAATGTGTAGCACATGGTAACTCCTACATCCAACACAGTATTTCTGGACTGGAATATGTCACCATTAGCTTTTTCCTCTTTGTGTCTCTTTCTGAACTCCCCAGCTGCAGCACTCACAGGAAATCAGTTAACTAGTGGCTCTCACTCTCAAACAATTTGGCTATATGAAATCATGGTCAAGCTAAATAACAGCCACACTTCTGTAGACATGCTGCATTCTGAAAGAAACAGCCATTAAATAATATACCCCAAAGTGAAAATTAGCTTAGGAAGTATATTTTCTATTTTGTTCCTTTTGTGTAGCCATTTTCTTTCTATGTGAATGAGTGAAATATATGTCTGTTTTATGTGTGTGTGGATGAACATACTATATTTATTTTTCTGTCTATTAGAGTTCTCTTATGTGTGCCTGGCTGTCTACTGGATGTTACAAAATTCCACTTCTCCTGAGAGGGAGAACTGACTGCAGGGTGAGTANACCTCTACTAGTGAGAGATGTCCCTGTCTATGGCAGGGGGTTGGAACTAGGAACTAGATGATCCTTGATGTCCCTTTCAACCTTACCATTCCATGATTCTATGATTCTATGTCTTATAAAAGCTGGCAAATGTATTGTAATAGTGATAGATATGTGAACATCCAAAGTTTTATGGCCAGATAATTGATTTTTTTTTTTTTTTTAATGACCTGGATGTACTTAGTACTCTTAAAAAAGATCCTCCAATGATTATTAACAGATGCATTGTATTTATACATATTTATTTACCTAGTGTTGTAGAAGTGAGTGACACTTTGTGAATAAATCCACACTGTAAAATAAGCTATATTAAGCACTTAAACTATAAACTATATTAAAGACTTAAAAAAAACTGAAAACAAACAAACAAAAAAGACAGAAAAAAAATCCATCTCACATGAGAACATCTTCTATGAAATAAAATATTTCTCCCAGTTGTTCGCATTCCCATCATAGCTGCATTCCCTCTTCCACTTTAGTGGGGCTGAGTGAGTGACATCATTGCCTGTTTATGGACACTAGTTCTGAGCTGAAGTTCATTGTCCTGTCAACAGCAAGTGTGACCATTTGCAGAACAAGGACATGTCAGGACACCTGGGACACATTTGTGTATACAGCCTTTTCCTGCTGTCTGTCTGCCTGGAACTCATCCCCACCCACATTCCGCTTAAAGTCCACAGTGGGAGAAGGACAAGAGAAAGGAGAGGAAGGACATGTGGTTTGGGAGGAGAGGCAAAAGTGCTGAGAGGAGAATCCAATAACTGGAATTTGTAAATTGGGAGAGGTATTACTTTATTCTGTGAAGAGACTTCTTAGAATAGGAGCAAATAGTAGTCAAAGAAAGACAGGAGGAACTGCTTAAGACAATTTGAGGGGCAAGCTAAATTTTACCTAGGATTCTTACTTATTTCACCTTTCAATAATATTGTAAATATTTAACCTATTATTTATCTCTATACTGTTATCACTTTGCATATACATGCATCTAAGTATTCACAGCTACACAGACCGGAAAACAGTGAAAATTGTCTTTCCAGTGTAAACCATGTACCTTCTCTCTCACTACATCTAACTAAATAAACTCAATTCAATCACTCAGGGTAAGGAGTGATACTGACTATCATCACTTGGTTTAGAACAGTTTGCACATATGCATTGCATAGTTACTGCTCTGCACATATGCAAAGGGTGTAACTTTATGTTTGATTTTGGTGTTTCATGAAATGTCAGAAACTTAGATTGTTGTCTCTTTAAGAGTATTGCCAGTGGCACCATCTCTTCAGAACCACACAGTACAACACCAGCTGCAAGATCCATAATACCAACCTGTCCTTCTTAATACCAATTCAGTGCTAGTAATGCTTTCAGATTCAGGGCCTTCCTTTAAATGACTCCATTCAAAACTTTCCTTTTACCATCTGATTCTACTATATTTAAGACAAAAAATAAAGTGTTATGTACTACAGAGTGAGATATCACCAATCAGTCTGTGTCGATTTAGCCTGGAAATAAAGAGGGCAGAAGAGGAAACAAAGACCTTGCATATCAATGTGACAAGATTTGGAATAAGTAATATAGTGATGTTTAGGAATGGAGAATATCAGAGCAAAATTTTTGGTAATTCTTTTTCTCCCTGAATAAGCCACTCAGGTAAAATCCATACCCTGTAGTGTAGGTGCCTAATTGACTGCCTTTAAGCAAACTATTACAACTCTATTACTCATCAGCTGCAAGGAGGACACAGCAGGGGAAAAACAACTTGTAAGTAAAGTTTTCACACCCCTGCCTAGTGGTGAACTCCTCAGCTGCTTTTGACATTCTAAATCCAGTATCTGTCTCTTCTCACAAACTCCCTGTCTGTATAGTGCTGGCTTACACAGCATGCTATACTATGACAATTGTGCCAAATAATTAGAAACAAATTTAGCTCTGGTATGCACACAGTCCTCAACAAAACCACTGCCTTTATTAAGAAAAATATCACAGTAAGAAAGAAGTTCTGTGACAGTTATATAAGTGTGAATGTGTCATCACACAGTATCAACAGATCTCCAGCTCTTCTTGCTTATCTTCATGTTGGCTTACTCTAGAACTAACTTAAGTGTGATGGCTGCAAACAGAAGGTGAAAAAAACTGGAAAGGGATGGAGCAGCAGTGATTAAATAGATTATTTTAAAGATATATTTTTATTGACAATGATATTTTGTGGATAGAAAATCATGTCCATCATTATGTTAAGAAATATAAGAACAAGAGTGTAGATGAAATCCTCTTAGAAGAGAAACCATTGTATTCATTATACAAACATTATACTGCTTCCTTCAGCTTCCCTCACCTTAGCTACTGACTTCCAGTTTCAGGATACAGAAACAGACAATACATATCACAAAAGAAAAACAACAATTAGTTTACTTCCATCTTAGGAATCTACTGGATATCTAAAAATATCTCTAGACAGAGTCAATGTAAAGACTACTGATAACCTCTATAGAAAGAGCAGTGAGCTGTGCAGTACATTCCTCTATGACTCAAGAAGGTCTCCAGAGACACAGAGGATCACAGTGGAGATGCTCAGGAAATGTAGCAGCCACAGATTTTCTGAAAATGTTTTGAAATTTCTTTTTTCTGTTTGGATAAGATATACCAAGATAAAGGCCAGTTGGATTTTGAAAATGCAAATCTCAAAGTGAATATGAATATGATTTATACATATGCATCGAAATCTCTCTCTATATATAATTTCTTAACAGCTAAACACTGTCTTAGAAACTGTAGGAAATTTTGGAACTGGCTTCACTTCAAGTTTCAGAAAGTTTTAGTAAGTTCTTGGTTTTCAGTCTATCTACCTCACCCATCTCTTTAGATTAACTCATTATTGACAAAAATCCACAAATCTGACCAGACTTCAATAGAGGTGCAACAACCTAAACTTAAAAAGGATCAAGGTTGATCCTTGTACTTATAGTGTGTCATGTCTTATTAAAAGCAAAAACAAGGAGGACAGAGCTGCTAGTCAGCAGCCTTTCATAAACTTTGTGCTTCTGTATTCAGCTCCCTTATGATGAAGGCAGAAAATCACAAGTGATTATTTGTTGTGGGAACTCATTAAACTGACATAACTCAATTGCTTGCAATCTCACTTTGTTGTCCTCATTTGTCTCAGCATCTGCTGTATTCTGCCTGTTGGACACCATCCCTGTGAGCCAAGACATAATCTAAGGAGACTGAGGTCTTTGAAAACTGAACCAGGAGACTTCCACATTCTGAACAATTCAAGACATTCTAATTGAACTTACTGACATTGTATGACTTCAGCTTAGTCTTCAAAAGTACACAAAGAAAATCATAAATAAAAGAAATTTAAAAATTAACTGAGACTTTATGTGTTGAATGAAGACATTCAGCTTTATTCAGAAGCAATTACATCAAGGAAACTTGGCAGTAGAGAGAAGTAGTTGCTTTTTTTTAAAGTTATAAAGATATCCATCCATAAGAATCTCTGGCATATGTAAGACCATTCTTAAGCCATCGTGGTTGCCAGAAATATTTCTACATTTTTCCATACACTGCTGTTTTTTCTTTCCTATGAAGATGTTGCCATGATAGACATCAGAACAGTACAATTCTACTATGTACCTGCTTATGCAGTACCTAAAAGAAAAACAGCAAAACAACAAACTCCATCCTTCTCAAAAAACAAACAACCCCCACCCTGACAAATAAGAGGCACAGATCATCTCAAAATTAGAAAGATGCAACAACTATAGCTCAAAGTCTGAAAAAAGTATGTTGGTTTTTGTTGTTATTTTCTTTTTTTCTCCTGCCTTTTCTGTATATCTTTTTTATTTTGGGTAAAATTTAGGCTTATTTAAAATATATAGTGGCTTCTTGAACACAAAATAGAAATATTTCCCTCAGATCAGACTTTTTTATTGATTCTCTGTTACATCTGAGTGTTAGAATCACCAAAGAATCATCCAAAATGTTTATGCACTGAGAACTTGGATATCTACAAAATGGAGAAGCATCTTTAAAATGCTTTGGCAGATGTGGAAAGTGAGAAAATAAAAAGTAATTTTAAACACCCACAAATAAATAATCATTATTTACTTGATTTAACATATATATGTCAAGGATTAGAGGTAGGGCAGCCACTGAACACGTCAGATACTCACAGAATCACAGAATTAACCAGGTTGGAAAAGACCTCTGAGATCAGTGAGTCCAACCTATAACTAAACCCTTCTAATTAACTAAAACCATGGCACTAAGTGCCTCATCCAACCTCCTTTTAAACACCTCCAGGGATGCTGACTGCATCACCTCCCAGGCAGCCCATTCCAATGCCAATCACTCTTTCCATGAAGAACTTACTCCTAACATCCACCCTAAACCTGCCTTGGAAGTGTTGTCCCTTTGTACTCTGCTCTGGTGAGGCCACACCTCGAGTATTGTGTTCAGTTTTGGGCAACTCATTCCAAGAAAGGATGTGTAGGTGCTGGAGCAAGTGCAGAGGAGGCCAACAAAGCTGGGGAAGGGCCTGGAGAAAAAATCTTATGAGGAGCAGCGAAGGGAGCTGGGGCTGCTTAGTTTGAAGAAGAGGAGGTTAAGGAGAGACCTCATTGCTGTCTACATCTAGCTGGAAGGCCATTGTGGAGAAGCTGCTGCTGNCTTACTTAGGCTGAGCTGCTCTGTGTTTAGCTGCTGCTTTCTACTCACCTGTAGAACTGTAAAAATGAGAGAAATGAATCTGTGAAACAGAATCATAGAAGCAGGCAGGTTGGAAAAGTCCCTCAGGGTCACCAGGTCCAACCAATAATCTTACTCTACAAGGTTCAATCTAAACTATATCCCTCTTCTACCAGGTGTCCAGTGACAGAACAAGAGGACACAGCTTCAAACTGTGGCTGTGTCATCTTGTTCTGTCCCTGGATGCCTGGGAGAAGAACCCAACCCTGCCTGGCTACAACCTCCCTTCAGTTAGCTGTAGAAAGCAATGAGGTCTGCCCTGAGCCTCCTCTTCTGCAGGCTGCACACCCCCAGCTCCCTCAGCCTCTGCTCACAGGGCTGTGCTCCAGGCCCCTCACCAGCCTTGGTGTCCTTCTCTGGACACCTTCCAGCACCTCAACATCTTTCTTAAATTGAGAGGCCCAGAACTGGACACAGGACTCAAGGTGTGGAACTAGTGCTGAGTACAGGGGCAGAAGGACTTCCCTGGTCCTGCTGGCTACACAATTCCTGATACAAGTCAGGATGCCATTGGCCTTCTTGGCCACCTGGACACAGTTCTTAACCCAGCACAGAGTGCCCCTGTCCAAGCCAAGGGCTACCAACTTGGCCAGGAGTTTGCTATGGCTGACAGTGTCGAAGGCCTTGCTGAAGTCCAGGTAGACTACATCCACCGCCTTCCCCACGTCCACCAGACAGAGTTTCTCTGCCCGGCAAGGAACCAACCACTGCTGCTTCCCACACACCCTGCTCCCTCACTCCTACATGCACCTGTTCCTCCCCCCCTCCAGGGGGCTGGTTGCCCTAGAGGTGTGAACTTCTGTAGTGCACTGGCAGAGGCTCAGGGCCCTGGCCAATAAGCTGCAATCAGCCACAGCACCCCTCGGGGTATAGCAATCACTACGATGTGCCCTTGGGCAATGTTTGTAATTCTCTCAGGGTGCACAATGCTCTCTGGGATCTGGTGAGACAGCCGTGGTGCTGCCTCTCCGGAATGGCGCTTGCTGCTGGCTCACCTGCGTTTGTACCTTGCACGGTAACCACAGCAACACCCCCAGCTGCTTCAGTCCCTCGCATGGGCGCCTGAGGGAGCTGACTCTCGTGCCACTCCTCGCCTCTCTCCGGGTGCCTCTGCTCTAGCAAGCACCCTTCACCTGGAAAGCAAAATGGTTAGTCGGTGGAGCTGTTTCCGGTGCTGGTACCACTGCCTCTCTGGAATGCAACATCTAAATGCACACACCCCCAGTCCCTCCATCTGGGATTCTAAACAGAGTGTCCTTGTGCTAATTCCACCCAGTGGTCTGGTTCATTAGGTGTGCTCTGAGCTCACATCGTGCATAATGACTGCATCAATTTCAGCACACTGCATAGCTCCCACAGTTACTTTAATTCAAAAATAGGTCAGGAGAAGGCGGCAAGTACTTCATAGCAAGACTGTTGTGCAAAATGTGTTTAGTAATATCACCACCTCCTCCTCCTCCTCCTTCTCACTGGCTATCTTCTGAAAGAGAAGCAGGAGACAGTTGTCTTTATGACTCTTCGTATGACTTAGAGAAATGCAGGCAAAGTGTTTTGATTGCAAACTTTAGTTCCTCAGAACCTAATTTGGGATATGGATAAGTGCCTAAATTCAGGAGAAAGACAAAATTTTAGATGCTTCCCTCTCTTTGACATTTTCAAATATGTAACTTAGGCATCCACCATCCAAACATATTGGTTGATATGAATCATGTTGGAGGGTTATACTGAAAAGTTTAGATATTCTACATTGCATTATGAATTCCATTCCTTAGACTTGCATCTAATTTTGAGTCACTGAGTCAGTAGCAGCGTACCAGTACTTCTTTTTTATTTCTTTTTATTCTTCTGATTTGGACCCTTAACCAGGTTTTCAAAAGTTTAAGTTCAAGTCCAAGTCTATTGAACCTTGCCCTGTGCATCTGTGAGTGTCCAGTGCCTTTTTATTCTAAGTATCTAAACGAAATTAAAAGCTAGTGTTGTCAAATGGACACCAAACAACTTCAAAAGTGAAGAAACAAAATTCCCACAGAATTCCAAAGATCTTGAGGTCAGCATCAGAAATAAAAGCACATTAGTAGCCCTAGAAAGAAAGGTTCTATTAAGCAGATGAAATGTAGAAATAGAGGATCAGTTCTAGGCTGCTCTGAAGTCTGTGAGCCCTTCTTGCCTCTACCGTCTTCAGCAGGAACAAGGAAGTAAAAGCAGCACAGTGTTATTATTATGCTAAGCAGGCCAAAATAGGCTTATACATGTTCTGGCTTGCCCAGACATGTTTTTCTGCTCTCCCTCCCTCTGTTTTGGGGAGAAGCAACCATGGAAAAGAGGACAAAGAACCTGGAGCCACTGAGTCTAAGGACCCTGGCCCTTTGCAGCCTGTGGTAAACAAGGTACACAGGCTGGGCTTGTGTATGCCTTGTGCAGAGCCTATGTTCTGCCCTAAAAAGGGTAAAGCGAGCCTATGGCTTCAGCTACTATGATCAGGCTTGGCTAACTGCCATTCTGATTGGCTATTCTGTGTCCAAAGGCACATTAGTCTTGGACTCTATTGATAAAAGGAGATGAGCAGGTGACACAACATGTGCTCTGCCATTGTATCTGTGCTCTCTGCTGTTGTATTCATGCTGCCTTACATCCTGAGCTGCCTGGAAACTGCCTGTCAAAAGCTTACCAGGAGCAATCTCCAAATGCCTCCACGCACTCAGCCTGCACAGCCAGTGTGACACCGTACTGAGACTGCACATGGCATTGCATCCTGCCTGGCCCTCTGCAAGGCTTCTGCTGAATCAGGAGTCAAGAGGAACCAGGTCACACAGGTACCTTGTTTGATTTTGTTCAGAAAGATGACAATGAACTTCACATCTCTGAGCAACGTTTCTGTTTCACAGATATACCTGCAAATGAAGCAAGGGACGCGGTGAGAAGACGAATCAACAACAGTCATTTGATGTGTACATGCAATTCAGAAAAGAGACCTTACATGTAATAAGAATAAATCTAAATCCTTAGTTAATACGTAGGTTTGGTTTTTTTTTTTTCTGATATTTAAGTCAATGTCTGCCTTCTCTCACTTTCTTACACCACTACATTACAAGGGCTGTTACAGTCCAGTGTTGACAGACACAGTTTGGAAATTTATACATACAGGGAACACAGGCAAACTGGGACACTGTAAGAGGTAATCAGCAAATGCAAACATTTTTACTGGAAGAGAAGGTTTTAGTAGTTACTGATCCTGCTTATCCACTAGATGGACGTAGGAAGCTCCTTTCTGCTTATGGCAGAAGGCAATTAGTGATTACAAGAGGCTTGAAGTATTTACTCACAAAATATTATCGGACAGTACCCAAAGTGCATGGAGGGGTTGCTGTTGGTGGTCTCAAAGCTGTTAGAAGCTTTGGAGTCTTCCCAGGCTCTTTTCTCAAGCAGCTGGGAGTCTGGCACAGTCTCTGACCTGGTTCCTCTTGACTTGCAAGGTCCAGATCTGCAGTCTTGGGAACATTGTTTTAGAAATGCAAGCAGATGCAGTATTGGGAAGTTTTTTGAACAGGATGAATTATTTCCATTTAATCCATGAAATTTCAATTCTTTCAGTGTTCTCTCTCAGACTTTCCCTGTGATTTATTTGTCAAATTATTACCACAGCCAGAATTACTGAGCTATGAAGGTGCAAGACTATCGCACTCATCCTACACAGCTCCCTTTCAAATACTATGTGTTATTTTTCCATTTTAAATCTTCTTCAGAAATGAGATGTTCAGGTCCTCTGAATCAACCCCCTCGATAAAGATTGGTTCACAGCACCTACATATCAGTTTTACTAGCCTCATGTTGGGGGTTCTGGAACAGAGAGGTGGGATAAATGGCCTTATGACCACTAAGAGAGTTGGAAATTAAATCCAACATGAATTTTCCTGCTATGGCCATGGCATTATATTTTCTTCCTTCTACAGATGGCTCACTTTTCCAAGGTCTGTTCTTATAATGTTCAAAGGGATCAACTTAACTGCTTTGTTTTTAATGAAAAGTCTTCGTGGTCTGTGAGTATTGAGTCATACCAAAATGTTCATCAGTGCTCATGTTAAAGGCTCATTGACACTATCAAAGGTACAGCAGGCATGCTGATCTGTATTTTAATTTTATTTTTGTTTTTGCATTTCTAGATCTGTTTGTACCCCTGAAAACATTCAGGAGAACTCCTTGGACCTCTTTATTTAGACATGTGTGTGACTGCACAGATATCATGATAAACGAGGCCAGGTATATTTTAATAACCTTCAGTGTGGAAGGCATTTGTGCACCAAGATTACATGCAGTCAGTCATTGTGTATCTTGGCAAAGTAAGATCCATTTCTGAGGAAAGAGAACTGTTTCCACCCTTAATAAGTCATTCTAAGTTTCCTGTGATGTTATAAATAATTGGGCAGGCAGCTTTATTCTGCCTAATTTGATGTGGTGGACTTGTAGATCAGAAAAGTTCAGTCTCAACATGAGCTCCAGAGTTGGACTTTGACCAAAATTTCCCCCTCCCCTCTACTAATGAGATAAAGTTTATCATAAAACATGCTTACAAAGGCAGATGAGATGGGGCCCAGGTTTCACATCTATTTCCTAGGAGCCCCCTGCTCATAGTCAATCCTGCATGTTGCATGCATGAGGTCACAGAGTCCTGGATTTGCTCTGGGGAGCTGGCAGCTACGCTGACAGTCTTAGCTAATACACTTGTCATTTGGGAAAATAATTCTAAAAAAAAAATAGTGCTTGCAAAACACAGCTTAAATTAGTCTGTGAGTAATTGGAAAAGGAAATATAAAGTCACACAGTTTTATATGCAAGTCAGGAAGGCAGTGGGGTGATGCATTGAGTACTTGGGTTTCTTGTAAAGGTCAAGCACCCTCATGACAGGCTGAGATCTTTACAAAACTTTGGGAACATGCAGCAGTCTTCACAGAATTTTCAAGAGTTGCAAATGTAGACACATGAGGAGACTGCAGAGCTTATTTTTATGCATGAAAGAAGGTCAGCTGAAAGGACTTGTTCCTTCATAATTGTAAGAGTGACAAGAGGAATTTGAGATATGTTAAAACCTGGGAAAAGGTGTTTGTTTTTTTAAAGTTTGCCTCTGCAAATGAAGCTTGTAACATTTTTGGGAAAGATGTTTAACCTATCTCTAATTGTCATTCAACTGTAAAAGAACTTAAATTAACTCTCTACTTACTCTATGAAATTCTGGAAAATTAATTTAATAATGTCATTGAAATTGCTCGGAGACAATCCATAATACTACTGCAGGCCAAAGCAGTGCATTGACAGTCATTATTTTCAAACACAAGGGAAAGGTATTTCGTTGTTATTCAAATGCCTCAGGTCGTATTTTCAGACTGGCTTCACTTCCAGAATGCAACACAGATGTATTGTTATGGATTTTAAAATAAAATTATTGCTTAAAGGTAAAACATGATAATAGGAAAATTAACTTGTCCTGATGAGTCATAACATAAACTAATTTCACTTTAAACTTCACTCTGCTCCCTTAAACCAGATGGTAGTTTTTCAGAAGAGGTAACTTAGACAACTTGGATCTATCATGTTTCCTAAAATACTCTATATTAAATAAAAATAACATGTATGTATACACACACTCACACATATACATATATATATGTATGGGAATTAAAGGTATTTTACTAAAGAAACCTACTTCCATTTTAAATTTCTCTATTAAGAGCATTAATAAACTTGTAGCTGAGTTTTGCTTCCCTATAATTTGTATGACTTCTTGAGAAAGATTATCCAAGTGCCTCTTCTCATCTATTCTCTCTTTCCTCTGTCTTTCTATTCATCCAGGTCAAAAGAGTTCTCTCAAAGACTGAAAAGGTCTCCCTGGATAGTGATGCAATGTTCACAGGTAAAACGCTCATTTGAAAAATGGCAGATGAGTTTGTTTGGGTCATAAAAGAACCTTGTTTCCTGGAGCAGAGATGCTTTTGCAGCAGCAGGTCTGAAGAACACAACCTAGATGCTTTCTGGAAACTAGACCAGAATTTGATTTCCACAAAGATTGCTTCACACCACTCTGGTGGTGGATAGGAATCTTAAAATGAATATAAATCATATTTATACCTACTACAAGTCCTCTTTATATGGCTAGTCAGTGGAAAGTTGCTTGGGTGTAAATGCACTTTAGGCTCTCATACTTTTAATTTGGCATAAAAAAGGAAAGGAGAAAAAAAAAAAAAGGAGAAAGAAAAGCCCTTCAATGTACCAAGTTAAAGTTGGATAATAGCCATACTGTAACATAAGCTAGGATTTCAAAGGTGTCTCAGGAAACAGGTCTCCAGCTTCTATTCACTTTTCAGGCAGGCTGTGTGACTCATTTCCTCAGACCTGTTTGAAACCCTATCCAGAATGATTATGCTGTCTGTGTAGGACTAGATTGTTTTCTGATGACTGACTACAGTCTGACAGACCTGATATCACAAAATGTCTACTTTGGGTCAAGTAATAGAGCTCTTTGTTTTCAGCCCTGGAAGTTTTACCTAGTAGTACACATGTTCAGACTGTAGCTGGCAAAGGTATTGTTTCCACCTATGGCTTCACTATAGTGCCACCTCAGAGGAGGTAATCAAAATGAGGTTTGGGTTGTGCTTGAATGCATATGTGGCAAGTTCCCAAGCAAAACACCAGGTGTTAGTCATTCTGTAGGTCTCAATACTCCCTTTGAGTCAACAGTGAACCATTGCCCCAGAAAAACAGCCAGGAGCAGAATTACCCTGTGACCAACTGGTGACTGCAGGGTCTGGGGTTTTGATCCCCCATCTACCAAAGCAGGTTTTTCCCTGAAATGTCAGGGGTGCTCAAGAAAGTTACATCCAATTCTGCTAAATGTACACAGCTGTGTGTAAAGAAACTGCTCATGATTCAATTTTGGGTAAATAGGCTGAGGATTCAGAAGAAGACAGCTCACAAAGAAAATAACAGCAAAGACGTTTAGAGCTGGAATAGTTGTGGTAGTTAAGAATCTAGTACAGCTTTAGCTGGGCTAACTTCAAGCAGCTGTTTAGCTTCCCCCTACAGTCAGCAGAGAGAGACAGGTGCTTGGAGAAGATGTCCTCCTCTTCCCTGACACCAGAGAAACAATAAGGATTACTCATGAGTTGCCTTTTTTTCCCACTGACAAAAGAGGTGCCTGAAAGGGTGAACCTAGGTTAAATAACTCCAATCTCCTTGGCCTCAGAGCTTTAACTGCAATATCAACAAATTTATGCATACTCTGAACACAGAGTAAACTGAATTGTTTACCAGCTGATATTATCTTGCATACCTTTAAGAATCTCATTGATCCATGATACAGTGAATGAATGTTGAGAGTCATATACAGAAATATACAGACACACACACACACATATATGCATACATACTGTACATTCAATCACTACCTGAAACTGTCACCAGTGTAAAGCAGTCAAAAGGCCATTCTGGAAAGCAGAAAGCTGAAAGTAAAATGTGATTAACGTTGATGAGTTTTATTGATTTCATCAGCAAACAAGCCCTCAAACAACTGTTCTTTGTTCTATGAAGGTAAAATTCACAGCACACTGAACATCTAAGTGTTTGCTAATTTATGATGTGTGAAGCAAGGTCAATGAACATGTTGGATTTCTTACACTTCAATAAGTAATATTAAAAAATATCTCAAGTCTCAGCTCCTGCAAGAGTTTTCCAACAATAAATGTCAAACTCTGGGCACAGCCAGGTTGATTTGGGATATCTAAACTGGAATCCACCCACTTGATTTTTAATCATTTAGTTTGAAACCAGCTCATGATAGGACTAAATTGAAATAGTTTTCCACAATGACTGTATAATGTTAATTATTTATATCTATTTAAGCACCATGGTACTGATTTGGATTTAATACTGATTTTGCAGGCAAAAAGTTTGTAATATCATAGAATCATAGAATGGTAACATTGGAAGGGACCTCAAAGATCATCTGGTTCCAACTCCCTGCCATAGGCAGGGACACCTCCCACTAGCACAGGTCATTCAAGGTCTCGTCCAACCTGGCCTTGAACACCTCCAGGGAGGGAGCAGCCACAACCTCCCTGGGCAACCTGTGCCAGTGTCTCACCACCTCACTCACTGCAAACAACTTCCTCCTAACATCCAGTTTCAATCTCCCCTCTGCCAGTTTAAACCCATTGCCCTTTGTCCTCTCATTGCAAGACCTTGTCAATAGTCCCTCCACAGCCTTCCTGTAGGCCCCCTTCAGATACTGGAAGGCCACTCTAAGGTCTCCTGGAAGCCTTCTCTTCTCCAGGCTGCAGAGCCCCAACTCTCTCAGCCTGTCCTTACAGCAGAGCTGCTGCAGCCCTCTGAGCATCTTCGTGGCCTTCTCTGAATCCACTCTAGCAGTTCCATGTCCTTCCTGTGCTGGGGGCTTCAGAACTGCACACAGGACTCCAGGTGGAGTCTGAGGAGAGCAGAGTAAAGGGGCAGAATCCCCTCCCTTGCTCTGCTGGCCACGCTGCTTTTCATGCAGCCCAGGACTCAGTTGCTGTCTGGGCTGCACTCGCGCTGCAGGCTCAGGTTGAGCTTTTCATCAACCCATATGTAAGAGATCCAATATAGATATCCAAGGAAGATAATTTCCTTACTTACCTGTAATCACCTATGCATTAAGCACCTGAACTAAGCTACCTGCTTTGGGTCTCTCTAAACTGAAGAAGAGAGACAGGCTTGTGAAGAAGGTGATTAATTTCTCTTAGATTATTCAGGATGGTAAGAAAGAAGAGTCTGAGTCTGGAGGTGTTTAGCTTTGTTCAGTGACTCTAAACAGTCTCAGTAAACAGGATATACCTTTAGATTAATCCAACTCCTAATGATTACCAGTGACTCTTCAGTAAATACCAGTCAAATCAGAAGTAACGATTTTGTGAGTTAGAACAAGAGAGAGAAGGCTACAGTAGAAAATGTCTTTTCGTGTATAAAATCATAGAATAGTATGGGTTGGAAGGGACCTTTAAAGGTCATGTAGTCCAACTGTCATGAAGTGAACAGCGACATCTTCAACTAGATCAGGTTGCTCAGAGTCTTGTCAGACCTGTCCTTGAATGTTTCTCAAGAATGGGACATCTGCCACCCCTCCAGGCAACATCTCTCTCTCTTTATATGTCTGTATGTCTATACACCTGTATGTCTACCTTGTAAAATACATAAAAGATTAAGGAAGCACTTTAATCTAAAGCACCTAAACTACATATAAGATGCACCAGGAAGCATCTTTTTTCCTCATGCATAAGGTACAATTGGAGAGGTTGTATTCCTTTTTTTCTGTGAATGTTACTTCCTTGTAAATCAAAATTATTGTAAAAGAAGCAGTTGTTTTCTGGAGTTTCTTAATCTAAAGCATTTTAATATTTCCATTTTATTTTTAATGACTCTAGAAAATATCTTGAGCAAAATTAAGGTTCAGACATACAGTCTTGGCCTAAATGACAACTCAATCTTTCACAGAGCAAAAGTAATTGGAATTTTAAAACTTGGTTTTTGGCAGTATATTCCTGTAGTGCAAGAAATAGCCAGATACAAAACTCTATTACTTTGAGATTCACTCTTTACCTAATTCTTTATATTTGTATCATCTTCTTCATCCACTTCAAAACATGCAAATCGCTGCCCACTGCTTGTTTCTACCTCCTCCGCCACCCAAAAGGGGAGCAGCTCACTTCTTCAAGTCACCTTCCAATTTTCTATTGCAACTTCACTAAGAGACACCATTTTTTCCTAAGCTTCAATTCTGTATTTTCCCCAATTCAAACTATCAAGCCAGCAACCATCCCACTTCTGACACCAATTATTCTGTTGTAGTTTTTAAAGTGCTGACAGAAATAAAGCTCTCAAATGAATTGGAGAGAAAACAGAATTATATTTGGAAAGAGAGATACAGAAACAAATTGCAAAGCAGATACAAAATCCATAGCAACCCCCTTGAATTTCCCCCTCAACCCAAAACTAAATCTGTAGTCCACAGTGCTCCAATCCTCACACACATACACACACATTGGGTGCCAAAATTAATGTACTGGGTTAAAGCAGATCCCTCCCCTGGTAGAGTAAACTCACTACAACATGAAGGTTTGGAAAAGTCAGGAAAAATGAATTCGTATTTCTTGTAGTTTAAACTAAATATAACAGTATAATGAGAATAAACTACCATAGAAATATAATAACCTGAAGGAAGATGGGGAAGGGGTGAAGCAGCAGAAGCAGCAGCAGCCAAGACAGCAGCAGGGGAGTATAGCAGCAGGCACAGCAGAAGCAGTAAAGGGCAAGGTCCAAGCTGTGCTCCCAGACATAAAGCTCTTGATGCTCCAATAAAATTATATTAACTTATCCATTGTTGCCATTCTATGGCCTATCCCTAGAATGTTCACCTCTCCACTCAGAGTTTCCACTTCTAAGTTTCCCTGTTCTGAATTTTTTTTTTATGTCTGAACTAGAAATCTCACTCAAACAGCCACAATATTGCTGAAATATAAATTACTGACCTTCCCAAGCATGAACCCTGATCCTGTTTCTGTGGCCATAAACTACCACAGCACTGCTAATGTACTACAAAGAAAATCTGACCAGTAATTCCTACACTCTACTGCTTTGCCAGTAGCATGTAGTAACCAATTTTGCAACTAGAAACAGAATTCCATCTGAAGAGAGGCTGTAACGTATCTCAGAGTTTTTTAATTCTACAGATGAGTAGTCAGAATCACCAAACTCTCCTAGATTAACTGTCCTCACATCACATCACTGATCTGGCAGAGTTCTACTTTGTGCTATTCTCTTAATATTTGTTCTTTGAAGTTTTGACACCATTAAAACACAAATAAATATCAAAACAAAACCGAACACATCAACCAACCCTATCATAAGGAGTGAACCTATTTACAATACTTGGAGCAGGAGCCATACCTGTAGTTTTTCAATGTTAGAGGCCTTGGCCTGTGATTTGAGATCAAGTTCCACCTCTGTTAGGAACACAAACCAGAAGACACTTTTAAAAGTCCCCAGACATAATGCAGACAGCACAGCACTCATAACCAGCAGTTAGGCACGTGGCTCCAGCCGGCAAGTCTAATGAATAAGATTAGTACCTGGTTTATGAATTAAAATTTGAAGTAAAAAAACAGTGTTTCATTTTGTCAGTAACCTCAATCTAATTATTACCAGCAGGTTCAGCTGGCAAGTTTCAGTATGTTTCCTCCTTTCGTTTTTAACTGAAAGACTTCAGCTTATTATTTATTTTACTTCTCTAATGCTGTTGTAGGTGCATGCCAGGTATTTCTACTATTTTCTTTTTTTTTTTTTTCCCTCTCTTTTACAAGCTTTCATTTTCCAGCAAAATAAATATATAATATATGAATTGCTATAAAAGTTAACACTTTCACATTTCTTTCTCCCCATTGTTAGCAATCCAAACTAGCCACGTGTTCAGTGCATGTCCTGTCTGGCAGGAGCACCCAGTGCTTAATTTTCTACCACCACCCTCATAATTCTGGCAGGCTCTGGACAGTCAGATACATTTGTTTTCACTAACTGTTGATGGCATTTCCAGAATACATTTTCCCTGAGAAGTGAGTGACCATGGGAAACTTTCCGAGACATAAGAATCACAGAGTGGAGGGGATTGCAAGGGACTTCTGGAGATCAAATGCTCTAATCTCTCTGCGTAGATGAGGCTGCACAGGAATGTGTCCAGGAAGGTTTTGAGAGTCTCCAGAGAAGAAGACTACACTACCTCTCTGGGCAGCCTCCTAGAGTGCTCTGCCATCTTCAAAGTAAAGAAGTTTCTCTTCAAGTTCAAGTGAAACTTCCTGTTAAGCCTTGTCCTATCAGGACATTACTAAAAAGAACCAAACCCCACCCTCAAGACCTCTACTTTTTGGATATTTTTAAGTATTGGTAAGATGTTCTGTCAGTCTACTGTTCTCCAGGCTAAAGATCTCCAAATCTATCAGCTTCTCTTCATAAAAGGAGACACTGTACAGTGTTTCCTTGTTCATCTTAACCTGCAGAGACAAGAATTGTAAACAATACTCCAGGACAGAGCAGAGGGGGAAGGAGAATCTTCCTTGACCTGCTGGCCACATTCTTCTTAATGTACTGCAGGATACCATTGGCCTGCTTCGACATGGAGTCACGTTTCTGATTCATGGTGAACTTACTGGCTACAAGGACTTCCAGATCTGCTTTCCAGCAGGCCAAACCCCATCTGTGCCGATGCTTGCGGTTATTCCTCTCCAGGTTCAGGACTCTACACTTCCAATTGTTGAAATTCATGAAATTTGTCTCTCCTCAGCCCTAAAGCCTGCCCAGGTCATGCTGAATGGCAGCACAATCTTATGGTGTACCCTACAAACAGCATTGAACTTTCAGTCTGCAGTTTTCTCTCATGATTTGTGAATGCTTTCCTTGGTATGATTCTGCCAGTGGTAGGTGAAGCATGCAAAGTGTCACCTGTTGTTATGGAAGGGGTAATTAATTACTGCGAGATGATATTTTAAAAATATTAACATACAGTTTATTAATATTAAATATTCAGAACTCGCATCACCCCAGTCACCATTTAATAATAATAACAGGCTCTNGTTGCTGGGCAGGCCACAGACCCCAGACTTAGTGGCTCCAGGTTCTTCGTCCCTTTTCCTGTGGTTGCTCTCCCCAAAACAGAAGGAGGGAGAGCAGAAAAACATGCCTGGGCAAGCCAGGATATGTACAAGCCTAATTTGGCCTCTTTAGGCCTACCACGACACCTGTCTATAAAAAAAAAGAAATAATCTTAAATATAAAGCACCTCAACTAATATGTTATGAATGTTTGTTTAAAACACAGAAACAAAGACTTCTTACAAAATCAGTATGTGAGAATTTGAATGTCTTCTTCAAAAGAGAAAATAAGCAAAGCAACAGCAGTAAAATGCACACTTAAATGAGTCATTATTCATGCCCTAATCCAGTTTATGACATTATCCTAAGGAAGCAAATAATTATTTCCTAACTTTTCTTCATTTTAGTTGAAGCTTTGAGCATTTTTGGGCATTTACCAGTATTTTGAGTCCTTTGAGATTATAGAAGCAGGAAAAAAAACAGGTTTAGTTTTGGTTTTAGCATCAAAGAAGCATAATGTTGGCAAAGAAAGAAAAAAGGGGCAAGTGGCTTTATATTTACATGGCAGAAATCCAAGCACAGACATACCCCAAACAATGCAGTCACTGAAACACCACTGTGGGGTCAGTGACAAATATCTTGTAGTTTCTAATAATGTTCCACTCAAATTATTTTTTTGTGGCGTAACTCTGTATTGATGTTCCATTTTTTTTCCCCTGCTTTGCCGTAAATAAATAAATGATCAAAACAATAAAAAAAGAAAGCTAGTTTTGGTTTCGTTGAGTGACTGCTTCATGTGTAACCAAGCAAGCAATTATTATTATTTTTTTTTTTTAATACTAACATTATTCTTGTAATGGCCAAAAGCTGTACCCTTTCAGCTGTTCTTGCACTTCACCCTTTAGAGATACTCAGAGAGAGGCTCACTTTAGCTGTGCAAAGTTCAGAATTGAAAATAGAAGACACATATAAAAGCAGAGGAATTTATTTCTTTCTGTCAGCTTCAGTAGTTTATGTTATCTATTTGTTTCCAAAGATAAAGTAAAATAGTGTGTTTTTTAAACCGTAGAGCAGACACCTACTATGAAAATATGTATTTTGTTGGTTTTCTTTTTCATTTCATTGACACATTTGCCTAAATTCATTAAATCAAAACTCAATTACAGATATTCAGAAGAGAGACTAAAATACTTTTTTTGGGAAGTCATGTATATTTTGTCAAACAGAATCATAGAATCATAGAATGGTAAGGTTGGAAGGGACCTCAAGGATCATCTAGTTCCAACCCCCTGCCATAGGCAGGGACATCTCCCACTAGCACAGGTCACTCAAGGCCTCCTCCAACCTGGCCTTGAACACCTCCAGGGAGGGAGCAGCCACAACCAAATAAATGTTGAAAAAAAAAAAAAAATTAAATCTGAATTTTCTCTTTAAGTTTACCAAACATATGTAATTATTATGACTAGTAACATATGATATTCACAAATCTATTCAGTCTTGCAAACGTGTTTTTCCAGTGGGTGGTTATTTTTTGTGCATATGTGAAGGATTTTGTTCTTAACTCTATTCAAAAGTCTGTCTGTGATACAGCTGGGTTTTCCCTATTACTCCCATGAACCATATTCCTAGCTCAAGCAATTTTGTTTTGCTTCACTAACTTTACCAAAGCTGTGCCAGTTTACTCCAGCTGGGTGCCTGGACCCTTGCAGCGAAAGGAAGCCATTGTCATTGCAAATCAATAGTCACAAAATTGAGGAAGAATTCACATTCACTTTCTTTACAAAAACATTCTCACCTGAGAAAGATATTCTGTAATAAGCCTGACAATTTAAACTTTATCATTCTAGAATGATTGGTTTTGCATGGTTTATTATTAAGAAATATGAATATTCTATTGATTTAACTCAGTACATTTATAGGATAGACACCAAATACTTTCTCCGTGTTCACTGGTTTGAATCGCTGCAATTCATTTCTGAATTCACTCAAGACAAATGCAGTTTTCTATTGTCACAGTGAGAATGCAAATTTATCTCTTGAGAACAAAGTTGGATATTTGACAATTGCAATGGTAGTCATTTAGTCAGAATTATTTAGTTGAAGTCAAATTTATGTTTACTTGACGTGGACACCTTGAAGCACAGCATGAATAAAAATGAATAGATTTTTAAAGCCTACATATAAAATAGAGAGCTATTCCCTTTTTCATTTCCACTTTTTTGAATTGGGTATTGCTGAGACTATCAGAAAGAAGTTTGTAAAAAAAAATACATTAATAGCATATGAAAGTATAAAAAAGGACTAGCAATGAATCCAAAGGCAATATCTCAACTAGTCAGCATATCCTTCAGCCTATATGCATCTTTTTGTTCAGATAATACTTGAGAAAAATAAGATTTTAATTTTACATGTGTGCCAGTTTGAGCTAATTGGAATATTTTAATAGAGAAAATTATATTATAGGCTGTGAAAAGGAAACAATGGTGATGTCTACTTCACTCATAGGTTTGCTGAGATGTTTAGGAATAAGAACTCAAAACAAAGATAAATCAGTCGGGCTTGTCGTCTCAGGCCGTCTACCAGCTTCTGGCTTCTCTCTGCTGAGTAACCTCACTAACCATTTTTCTTCTAAACCTCCCTGGTCAATCCTCAAAATTCTCCTTGTGCTTAAGGCAAACCTTGGAGTAAGGTATAGGGGTGGGGAGAAGGTGGAAGGGTGGTTGGGAGCCCCTCCTGGGGACTCTGATTTCTGGGAGTTTCTGGGGTGTTGTGTTTCTGTATTACCTTTACCTTGTATATTTCTGTAAATATTCCTGTCTATTGTGTATATATCTGCTTGTGTATTGTGCTGAGCTGTAAATAGAGCTTCAGTCCTTAACTTCCAGCCAGCTGAGTTCTAGTCTGGGTCATTTTACAAAGTGTGGGGGGGCGGGGAACTCCCAAACCATCACAACATGTCAGTCTCTCCTGACATGATTTTGATTTCTCCAGGACTCCTCTTAGAATAATAACCTTTGTACCATTACACCTAAATCGTAGAATGATTCGGGTCAGAAGAGCTTTCAGGATGTCTCTAGCCCAACCTTTTGTTAAGAAAAGGGTCAGCTATAAGACAGAGCACATTGCCAGAGCTTTGTGCAGTTGAGTCTTGAAAATTTCTAAGGAAAGAGATCAGACAACCTTTCTGAGAAACCTGCTCCAAAGCCTCATAGTCCTCATGGTGAAATGAGTTTCCCTTTGTTTTTGATATTAAAAACTAGCAGAGTTTCTTCTCCATGGTCTATTTGCTGTTGTTTCCATTTGTAGGTCTATTCAGCGTCAAGGCTGAGCATGTTTCCAAAACACACACACAACCACAGACACACAACCACAAAAATCACTCAGTATACCCACGGCCAGCTGTAAGATCAGCCACAGACACATAAAGAACCTTCACCCAGGCTCATGAAGAGTGATTCAAGACAGGATAGATTGTGATGATCATGCACAGGGCTTGGACAGATAAGGGTACTTATCATCAGCCTGTTTTCATGAAATCATGTTTTCCTCCCCTTTCCATTTACCCTCTCTTCTTTCCTCATCCACCTTAATCTGTTCATTTTACTGCTTTTGGCTCTTTTGTTTGTTACTTTCCCATGAGCCCCCTCAAATATTCCATAAGAACTTTGTCATTTCTCATGACAGCCATAGTTACCTTATTTCTCTTCTTTTTACCAGTTATAAACCTCCTCGAGGTTTTTAGTAGTACATTCAGTGGCTTAAGAACTCTGGGTCTTATTGTTTCTATAATAGACTGTTCCTTAGGATCTGTGTCTAGGTGTTTAACATATTACTTCCCCTGTCCCTAGAACCAAACTGGATGTCCTCATATTCCCCATATCTTTACATTTCTATGCAAGCACAAGATCTCCTGTTTCATTTTATGTTATATTTTGTCTTCTACCTCACAGCATTGTGTGTCTCCATTTTCTTGGTGCACTTGTCATAGATATTGAGGACCTGCTTTGAGGTCCCACTGAAGCCAGCTTCTCCTCCAGACTGAGCCCTAGATCCTTGATTTCTTCTCACAGGGCAAGTTCTTCAGTGTCTAATAATTTTGGTGGCATGTGAAGTTAATAGATTACTTTCTTGCATTTGAGGGACACAAAAATGTACACAGCATTCTCAACGTAGTCTAACAAACACCAAGTAGAAGTGAATAAGCCTTTCTCCTTGTGATCTGGCTGTGCTATTGGCCAAAGGTGTTACTGGCCACCTTTGCTGGCAGGGCATACTAATGGCTCAAGTTTGGTTCACTATCTACCAAAGGGACTTCCTCATCTGTTTTCAGTCAAGCTGCTTCCCCAGCCTTAACTGTTGCTGTTCCTTCCTATGGGCAGTATTTTGCATTTCTTTCTGCTGAATTTCATAAGGTTCCTCTCAGCTAATTTCTCAAGCTGCTGTCGTATCCCCTGGATGGCAGTCTCACATTCAGCCTGAAGAAGAGAAGGCTTTGAGAAGACCTTAGAGTACCCTTCCGGTATCTGAAGGGGGCCTACAGGAAGGGTGGGGAGGGACTATTTATAAGGTCTTGCAATAACAGGAGAAGGGGCAATGGGTTTAAACTGGCAGAGGGAAGATTGAGACTAGATGCTAGGAAGAAGTTGTTTACAGTGAGGGTGGTGAGACACTGGCACAGGTTGCCCAGGGAGGTTGTGGCTGCTCCCTCCCTGGAGGGGTTCAAGGCCAGGTTGGAGGAGGCCTTGAGTAATCTGTGCTAGTGGGAGGTGTCCCTGCCTATGGCAGGGGGTTGGAACTAGATGATCCTTGAGGTCCCTTCCAACCTTACCATTCTATGATTCTATGATTCCCAAATTATCAACTTGTCCCCTAGTCATAGTGTGCCAATCTTAAAAATGAGATGTAATAGCTGCAGCAGATAATGGAAGGAAGATCATGTGGTTTTTTAAAAAACTGCTGTTTTATGAAATTGCTGTATCATCCTCTTTCTAGTTTTAAACTTAAAAATATATATCAAGGTGAGTTAGCTGACAAGAAGAAAGTTCCTGGGGTGGTGTAGTGGAGGGGTAATTTATTAATGCCAGATGATATTTTTTAAAAAGTTAATATTGTTTATGAATATTCGATATTCAGAACTGTTGCCACGNACACAGAATAGCCAATCAGAATGGCAATTAGCCAAGCTTGACCATATTAAGTGAAACCATAGGCTTGCTTTACCCTTTTTAGGGCAGATCACAGACCTTGCACAAGGCAACCCTGTGTGCCTTGTTTACTGCAGGGTTCAAAACAAGTCTGGGCAGGCCACAGTCCTCAGACTCAGTGGCTCCAGGTTCTTTGTCCTGTTTTCTGCAGTTGCTTCTCCCCAAAAGAGAAGGAGGGAGAGCAGAAAAACATTGTCTGGGCAAGCCAGGACATCTATAAGCCTATTTTGGCCTGCTGAGGTCTACCATGACAGGTGGAGGGCTCTTTCTCTCCCAGGATCAGAACTTCCACAGTGTTTGAAAAATGACAAGAACAAAACAAAAAGTGAATTAGTCTAGGAATGCTATTTCCTAAACATGTGCAAAGCATGTTTTCCTTTCTGATTCTTTTCTACTTGAAATGGGCTGAAAGCTATTTCACTCTGTAGTTTTTTCATCTAAAATTTGGCCTAAACCTTGGCAATCAAAACTAAGTTTCTGTCTGTATTAGCTTTCTAAAAATATCAGGACTGTGAAACTAATGGCTAATTGCATTCTGTTATATGAAGAAGATCTGCTGCTAATCTATCAAAGCTTTTACTTCAAGGTAAAAACAGGAAGAAGAATAATATGGATCTTCAAGAGAAACTTGAACATATAATGCTTACAAAATTTTGATTTGATGAAAAAGATAGAACAGAAAACATGCATAGAAGTACTGTGTGGGTTGGCATGGAAACCAAGGCTACTAACCTCAAAAAAAAAAAAAAAAAGTTAAGATCAATTAGAACAAATGTCAACTTCTAAAATACACAGGCATTGTATTTTTAATACAATACTGAATATGCAACAAGGATGCCTTCAGAGAGATTACTATATGTGATGAGAGGGAAATTACTTGTCTTTGACCAATTTTAACTCTTAGGGTCATTGTGAGAGTAACATTGATTCATGTTATCTATGTTTATGATTTCAGGAATTTAGCCAACTAAGTCTTTTGAGGTAATGCTTTAAAAGTAATGGCTAAATGAGAGGATAATGATAATGTGAATATCCCTGGAATATTGCTAACTCCGAGATATACGAGGCTTAGTGAGTGGGTATTTAGTAAAAGTTCCTCTTGGTTTTCTGCTGGTTGTAGATAATCCCTTAGGTAACTGAGGTAATCTCAGGAATTCAAGGGTTATGGAATTTGACAGATAATGTTGAAGGCCCAATTATCTTCTTCCTGCACAGTTAAATCAGCTGATAGAGAATACAAAAATCAAACAGCACTTGGATTAAACAGCACATGGACTACTTCTGAACACATCCCAGCAATGAGAGTATGGTTTAGTTCTGCACAGAAGGCTGCATGGGATATAATACAGCACTCTTCTGGGAGGACTCTCCCACTGAGGGAGTAATCTTTCAAAATGTCTTAGCATATGCCAGAGTTAATCATGGTTGAATGTATTAGTTGTCTGGAATCACTTCTACAGACTGTATGGGCTGTCAGTCTAGGCTGCAGAGGGCATCTCATCTTTTGGCCTCCTCAACCTCATACATATTCCTTCCCTTTTGGTGACTCCAATGAGACTGTGATATCCTCATGTATTGTTGGTTTGATCAGATTCAAAATCAAATGTCAGGTTTAATCACATTCAAAATCAAGTGTTTTGAGAGACACAATGCAATAAGTATTATAGTGGAATCAGGAAGAGGATAGCATTACTGTAGTAGGGCTGGATTATAATTGTGCACTTTAAGCTTCCCTCAGCTGCCTGAACTGAACAAGAATGTTTTACCAGACTCCATAAGAGCTTGCCTGAATTGTTTTTTTAATTTTTATTTTTCTTTATATGAGAAGAGTTTTTTTTTTTTTGTTTGAAGGTTCTCTGGGTTTATTAAAATCCTAAACAGGCAATGGCTATAGACAGTTTTACAGATACACAGCATTTAATTAATGATGAATATTAATGCTAAGTTCATGGAGTTTGGATAGGAAAGGAACCATGTGAAATCTCATCTGAATCTTCAGAGATCAAATGAGCTCCAGGGCTTTCAGTTGCATGTTGTGCTGGTTTGA
>WBNM01010041.1:0-12617 GCA_013399055.1 Ramphastos sulfuratus | reverse complement strand
AGGTTGTGGCTGCTCCCTCCCTGGAGGTGTTCAAGGTCAGGTTGGATGAGGCCTTGAGTGACCTGTGCTAGTGGGAGGTGTCCCTGCCTATGGCAGGGGGTTGGAACTGGATGATCCTTGAGGTCCCTTCCAACCTTACCATTCTATGATTCTATGATTCTATGATTTCTTTTTTAACATGCCATTACAGCAGTGCAGTCATTAGGCAGATCTTTGGTAGCTGTGCAAGGAGAATGAAATACTTTTTGTTCAGTCATGTTGTTCAAAGGAGAAATTAATGTTTAACTATAGAGCTGAGATGCAGAAAATGTATCTGCACTGTGTGTGCTTGGCCATGCAACCACACTATTACAAAATATGCTGGCTACAGTGGTTTTGGAAGCTTCTGTTTGGGTTCAGGGCAAGCTGGTATTGATTCTACCTTGATGAATGGGCTCCTCCAGGTAGAGCCATTACAGCCCTGTGTTTTGGGCTATGCAGCTGTAAAATTAGGCTCCTCGTTGGGCAGAGATGTATTGGTTGCTTGTAGTGAAGTTGCTCCGTGTGAGAATCTGTGTTTATTCAATCTGTGAACAACTGCAGAGCTCCTTTGCCAGCCTGGAAATCACACCTTTAGCCTTCAACATCTGAACTGAGTAACAGCACACTGCAGAAATCAGTAGTGCAAGAGCAGTCCCCAATCTGGAGTGCCACTGAGTTCACACAACTCCAGTCCATATTGGCTGATGATCCTTAGCAAAAAAACTATGCTCTCCAAGCAGGACAAGGTTGTTCTTCAAGGTCTTCTTCATCAACATGATGAAGAGCCTTTACTCTGCTTTCCTGAGACCCTACCTGGAGTCCTGTGTGCAGTTCTGGAGCCCCTAACACAAGAAGGACATGGAACTGTTGGAGACAATCTGGAGGAGGACACCAAGATGCTCAGAGGGCTGCAGCAGCTCTGCTCTGAGGACAGGCTGAGAGAGTTGGGGCTCTGCAGCCTGGAGAAGAGAAGGCTTCCAAGAGACCTTAGAGTAGCCTTCCAGTATCTGAAGGGGCCTACAGGAAGGCTGGGGAGGGACTATTGACAAGGTCTGATAATGAGAGGAGGAGGAATGGGTTTAAAGTGGCAGAGGGGAGATTGAAAGCGGATGTTAGGAAGAAGTTGTTTGCAGTGAGGGTGATGAGACACTGGCACAGGTTGCCCAGGAGGTTGTGGAGCACAGAATCACAGAATATGATCTTTGATTCTGTGCTACACAACCTCCCTGGAAGTGTTCAAGGCCAGGTTGGATGAGGCCTTGAGCGACTTGTTTTAGTGGGAGGTGTCCCTGCCTATGGCAGGGGTTTGGGACTGGATGAGCTTTGAGGTCCCTTCCAACCTAAACCAATGTATGATTCTATGTTCTTCATGAAGGGAAAGGGCTTGCCTGAAAGAGTACAGCAAAGGGCTACAAAGATGATGAGGGGACTAAAACATCTCTTTGGCAAGGGAAGACTGACAGAATTGGGGCTTTTTAGACTGGAAAAAAAGAGAAATGGGGAGAGGGGGCAGGATCTCATCAGTGCTGATCAATCCTTAAGGGGTGGGTGTCAGGAGGGTGGGACCAGGCTTTTTTTCATTGATGCCCATGACAGGACAACAGGGAACAGGCACAAACTTGAACATAAGGAGTTCCATCTAAACATGAGGAGGAACTTCTTCAATTTAAGGGTGGTGAGCACTGGAGCAGGCTGCCCAGGTGGAGGCTCCATCTCTGGAGATATTCAAAACCTGTCTGGATGTTTTCCTGTGTGATCTTCTCTAGGTGAACCTGCCTCAGCACAGGGATTAGATTCAATCATCTTCAGAGGTCGCTTCAGCCCCTACTATTCTGTGATTCTGTGACATACTTGGTGAACAAAATATTTTATGTCTTCAAAGGCAATGGTAGAAATGTAGATGGTATAAAAACCATCACAGGCTCTTTCGTTGGGGCAGAAGATGCAGAACTTTCTCCAGAAATAGAAAAGGTGACCTCCTGACTTCATAATATGATTCTTTTCATTTAGAGGATTATATCGACCCAAAGCATCTCTGTATCCAACAGACCTGAGCAGCACTCTTGCTTTTGGTGAAGTACTGAGAGACACCTGGTTAATATGGCCTTTGAAAGTGAGATTCTGTGGGCACAGTCCAAGGGCATGAGTTTTAACAACGTAAGTACCAAGTACCAGGTACCAAGTACCAGGTTTTGCACTTTGGCACCCCCAAGCAGTGCTACAGGCTGGGGACAGAGTGGATGGGGAGCAGGCAGAGAGGGATCTGGGGGAGACTGGTTGGCAGATGACCATGAGCCAGAGTGTACCCAGGTGGTCAGGAAGGCCAATGGCATTCTGGCCTGGATCAGGAACAGTGTGGCCAGCAGGACCAGGGGAGTCCTTCTGCCCTGTACTGGCACTGGTTAGGCCACAGCTCGAGTCCTGTGTCCAGTTCTGGGCCCCTCAATTCAAGAGAGATGTTGAGGTGCTGGAAGGTGTCCAGAGAAGGGCAGCAAGGCTGGTGAGGGGCCTGGAGCACAGCTCTGTGAGGAGAGGCTGAGGGAGCTGGGGGTGTGCAGCCTGCACAAGAGGAGGCTCAGGGCAGACCTCATTGCTCTCTGCAGCTCCCTGAAGGGAGGCTGTAGCCAGGTGGGGTTGGTCTCTTCTGCCAGGCACCCAGGGACAGAACAATGGGACACAGCCTCAAGCTGTTCCAAGGCAGGTTTGGGTTGGACATTAGGAAGAAATTCTTCTCTCCAAGAGTGATTGACATTGGAATGGGCTGCCCTGAGAGGTGGTGGAGTCCCCATCCGTGGAGGTGTTTAAGAGGAGGCTGGATGAGGCACTTGGTGCTGTGGTTAGGTGTTAGGTGATAGGTTGGACTTGATGATCTTAGAGGTTTTTTCCAACCTGGTTCATTCTGTGACTCTGTGATTCTGTGATCTCGAATCTACCAAGAATATGAGGCTGATATTTTGGGCAAGGGGAATTTCTTTTGAATAGAACTTTCCTGAATCACTCTCCTGAGGATGTGGGAATAGGATACACTCTTAGGTTCAGTTTCTGAGTCGTCAAGTCATGGAATGCTTTAGCTTGGAAGGGACTTTAGAGATCATCTAGTTCCAACTCCCCTGTCGTGGGCAGAGACACCTTCTACTAGACCAGGTTGCTCAAGGGCCCTGTCCAGTTCTCTGTGAAATATTTCTCATAGCTCTCCAGGGAGTGTTTTCCTTTGCTTATTTGGCCATATTTGCCAAAGGGAAGTTCTCCCTAACTTTACAAATCTGTGTATCACTTCGTGGTCAATGGAATCCGTCCAGGAAGGAAAAAGGTTTCACATTTCCCATCACTGAGAAGACACTTGAGGCTTATATTTTGCTGAAAAGTTCCATTGCAAGGTCATGCAAGTTGAAGTATAAGAAAAGTAAATGTATTGATTCCCTATGAAATATAAGATAGCAAAGAAATCCATACCAGTGTCTTATGTGTATCATAGAATGGCTTAGGTTGGAAGGAACCTTAGAGACTCCAACTTCCCTGCTATGGGCAGAGATGTCTCTCAACTAGACTTGGTTGCTCATAGCCTCATCCAAACCATTGACTCTTGCCCTGTCTCTAGACACCCTCATGAAAAGTCCCTCCTCAGCCTTCCTGTAGGATCCCTTTAGCTATTGAAAGGCAGCTCTAAGGTCTCCCCAGAGTCTTCTCCAGGCTGAACGACCCCAGGTCTTTCAGTGTCCTCATAGCAGAGGTGTTCCATCCCTTGGATCTTCCTTGTGGCCTCTTCTGGACTTGGTCCAGCAGTTCCATATCTTATTCACTCCAACCTCCCTGCAGGGAGCTGCAGAGAGCAAGGAGGTCTCCCTCAGCCTCCTCTTCTCCAGCCTGCACACCCCCAGCTCCCTCAGCCCCTCCTCACACACAGCCCAGCTGCTCCAGGCCCTTCTCCAGCCTCACTGCCCTGCTCTGGACAGGCTCCAGCCCCTCAATGTCCTTCCTGCACTGAGGGGCCCAGAGCTGAACACAGCACTCGAGCTGTGGCCTCCCCAGTGCTGAGCACAGGAGGATGATCCCCTCCTGTCCCTGCTGCCCACCCTGTTTCTGATCCCAGCCAGGATGCCATTGGCTTTCTTGCCCACCTGGGCACTGCTGGCTTGTATTTAATCAACTGCCAACCAGCACCTCCAGGACCCTCTTTGAGTCACAGCTTTCCAACCACACATCCCTCAGTCTGCAGCTCACCATGGGGTTGTTGTGACTCAGGTGCAGGACCTGGCACTTGCCCTTGCTGAACCTCATACAATGAGCCTTGGCCCATGGCTTTCACCTGTGCAGGTCCTGCTGCAAAGCCTCCCTGCCCTCTAGCAGGTGGACACAGCCACCCAGCTTGGTGCCATCTGCAAACCTACTGCAGACCTGGCTTCAGAGCTCATTTGGAAAATAACCTTCAAGTGAATCTCATCAGACAGAGCTGTCTTACACAAAAAGGCTTATTAATAACCCAGAGGAAGACAAAAGTGTTTATTCAGTAGGATGGTTTTTATCCATCATTTCTGCTGCATGCTCTCAGCACACCCAGGTGCACATTTCTGGGGAACAGGAGAAAAAAATCAGTTAAAAGAGTCAGTGCAGCAAACAGAGGTTTATTAGCCTGGAGCCATTTCTGATACTATTCCACATGCATTAAAACTATCTAACTGTGCATTGATTATCAAGGGCAGAGTTAGAGGACATCTATATTTAATATACTACCAACACTTTCATTTCTATCTTTCTGTTTCGTGATGCTTAGACTGAGAAGGCAGGCTCCAGCTTTTTATTAAATGCAGAGAATGTCAGTCAAAGGAAAGGTGTTTAATCAGCTGCCTGTTTGAAGAGAACATAAATGTGAACATCAGGTTTAAAAGGGGGAAAAAAAAAAAGGACAGGGAACTGCTCAATTCTAACCATTTGATGTGATCTGCAGATTAGAGATGGAATATATAGAAANTGAGGCCATTGCCTCTCGTCCTATCATTAGTTACCTAGGAGAAAGGTTTCAGATATTTCAGATTAACCTCCCCAAGTTTTATTGCCTTTACCCACAGCCATGGAAACTTGTATGCAAATATATAGCAAAACTTGAGTCTCTACAGAGCAGAAGTTTTAACCCATCTCCAGCAGGGCTTGGATATGTAAGATGGAGGAAGTTCTTTGCAGTGAGAGTGGTGAGGCACTGGCACAGGTTGCCCAGGGAGGTTGTGGTTGCTCCCTCCCTGGAGGTGTTCAAGGCCAGGTTGGATGAGGCCTTGAGTGAGCTGTACTAGTGGGAGGTGTCCCTGCCTATGGCAGGGGGTTGGAACTAGATGAATCTTGAGATCCCTTCCAACCTTACCATTCTATGATCCTATGATTCTATGATTCTGTGACGTGAATGTAGACAACCTTAAATGTGAATTAGTGTATTTGGCTGAGCAATAAAAATAGTTGTGACAACAGAACCTCTGGCTGAGAGGCTGATAGTGCTGAGTTATCTCCTCTTCCTTTGCATTCTAATCAAAGATATTTTCCAGTTTGCTAAAAGGTTTCCTTCCAACACTGGTATTCCAACATAAACATAGAATCATGGAATGGTTTGCATCTGCAGGGACCTTAAACATCATCTAGCTCCAAGCCCCTGGCCATGGACAGGGACATCTTCCACTAGACCAAGCTGTTGAAGACCTCATCCAACCAGACCTTGAAGACCTCTAGGGAGGGGGCATCCACAACCTCTCTGGGCAACCTGTACCAGTGTCTCATCACCTCACTGGAAAAAATGTCTTCCTGATATCCAGTCTAAGTCTACTCTCTTCCACCTTAAATCCATTTCCCCTATTCCTTTCACTACACGTCCTTGTAAAAAGTCCCTCCCCAGCTCTCCTGTAAGCCTATTTCAGGTCCTGACAGTCTGCTTTAAGGTCTCCCTGGAACCTTCTCTTCTCCAGGCTGAACAGCCCCAATTTTCTCAGCCTGTCCCCAAAGGGGAGGTTCTCCAGCCCCTGATCATCTTGGTAGCCTCCTCTGGACCTTCTCCAGCAGCTCCATGACCTTCTTGTGTTGAGGGCCCCAGAAATGGAGGCAGTGCTGTAGGTGAGGTCTCAGCAGAGCAGAGCAGAGCAATGCAGAGCAGAGCAGAGCAGAGCAGAGGGGCAGAGTCCCCTCCCTGTGCTGCTGCTCTCCCTGCTGTGGATGCAGCCAGCACACAGCTGGCTCTGGGCTGCCAGTGACCAGTGCTGGCTCCTGGGGAGTTTGTCACCAGCTGACGTTCCCAAGTCCTTCTGCTCAAGACTGCTCTCATCATGCTTTGCATACTAATCAAGGGCAGTTTCCATAGTGAGTGCTAAAAGGTTTTATGCTAATACTGATATTTGATCATTGTCAAACAATTCCTGGAATAAATTCAAAGGAATAAAGATCCCCAAGAACAGGAGGCCATTCATGTCTTCGCTGTCTATGGCTGTGTTAGCAGGTGGTATGGCAGAAAGGAAGACCTGTAGAGTGTTATTAAGGAAGATTGGATGTGTTATGAGGGAGAAGGGGAGCTGCTTTGGGTTAGCTTTCCTCTGGTCCCAGGGACTGAACATGGAGTAGTTACTGGAGTGATCAGGTAACTACTGCATGCACATCTCTCAGGTTAGTTCCATGCCAAACAAATGCAGCTCATTTGTGCTGAGGCAGTTTTGGGGTTGGGCTCCATCAGATTTGTTTCAAAACTATCCCCTTCATTCTCACTCAAACACTCATGAACACACTGCACTATTTTAGTTTATCAAAGAAGATTTAACTGCACTTGTCCCTAATCACAGCATGGAGATGATTTATCTCATGATCACAGAATGTTAGATGTTGGAAGGGACCTCCAGAGATCATCCAGTCCAACCCCTTGCCAAAAGCAGCATCCCCCAGGGTACTCCACACAGGAATGCATCCAGGGGGGTTTGGAAAGGCTCCAGAGCAGGAGACTCCACAACCTCTCTGGGCAGCCTGCTCCAGGGCTCTGGCACCCTCACTCTAAAGAAGTTTCTCCTCATGCTGAGCTGAAACCTTCTCTGTTTCACTTTGTATCCATTGCTCCTTGGCTTATTGCTGTGCAGCACCCAAAAGAGCTTGGCCCCCTCTACTTGACCCCCAGCCCTCAGCTATTGATAGACATTGCTCAGATCCTCTCTCAGCCTTCTCTTCTCCAGACTAAACAGCCCCAGGGCTCTCAGTCTCTCTCCAGGGGGGAGATGCTCAAGTCCCTGAGTCATCCTCGTGGCTCCCTGTTGGACTCTCTCCAGCAGGTCCCTGTCTTTCTTCAACTGGGGAGCCCAGAACTGGACACAGTATTTTGAGTGTGGCCTCATCAGGGTATAGTAGAGGTGGAGAAGAACCTCCCTAGCCCTGCTAGCCAATTTCCTTGATGGACTCCAGGATGCCTTTGGCTCTCCTGCCCACAAGGGCACATTGCTGCCCCATGCAGGACTTGCTGCCCACTAACCTATCATCATAACTATGAATATGTCTCACAGATTATACTTGCTATGAAGCTGATCTCTCCAGTTCAGCTTAGGGCCATCAGTAGAATAAGCAAACAGAGTCTTTGTTAGGTATCATGGGGTGCCCAAGCTCCCTCAGCCTCTCTTCCCCAGCCCTGTTCTCCAGACCCTTCCCCAGCTTTGTTGACCTTCTCCAGCCCCTCAATGTATTTATTTTAAAGACTGCTTGCAAGAACAAAAATAAAGCTTAGAAGGAGCAGAATGACTGCTTGTTCTTCTTCCAAATCCTCAGGCTGCTCTGACAAATACGATTTGGAGGCAAACATCTTTTAGCAACTCATCAACACTTACCAAAGATGAATAAAAGTTATGGTTTTGTCTTAAATCCATTTAGCAGCAAATTTCTTTATTTACTTATTTGAGTTGTGCCAATAGACATCAGGAGAATCATAGAATCACAGAATGCTCTGGGTTGGAAGGGACCTACAAAGCTCATCCAGTCCAAACACATCTGCAGTCAGCAGGGACATCCTCAACTGGAGCAGGTTACCCACAGCCCTGTCCAACCTCACCTTGAACACCTCCAGGCATGGTGACCCAATCACCTCCCTGGGCAACCAGTTGCAGTGTCCCACCACCCTCATGGTGCAGAACTTGTTCCTCACATCCAATCTGAATCTACTCTGCTCTACTTTGAAGCCATTACCCTCATCCTGTCCCTGCAGGCCTTTGCAAACAGTCTCTCTGAAGCCTTCTTATAGCCCCTTCAGGTCCTGGCAGGCTGCTTTTAGGTCTGCCTGGACCCTTCTCTTCTCCAGGCTGCACACCCCCAGCTCCCTCAGCCTGTCCTTGTAGCAGAGCTGCTCCAGCTCCCTGATCATTTTCATGGCCTCCTCTGGACCTGCTCCATCAGGTCCATGTCCTCCCCATATTGAGGGCTCCAGAGCTGCACACAGTACCCCAGGTGAGGTCTGAGGTTGTGCCTGGCTGGTCCTCTGCCTTACTCTGCCTGCTGAAGTGCATCTGCTGTGTCTTGTCAGAAGTTAGATAATTTTTTTAATTACTTTAAAAATATTTCATCTGCACTTTCTGCAGAAATCTAAAGAGACTTCCACATCTAACTTTCCATGGGATCTGGACTTTTCTATTCACTTGATGTCTTAGAGAATGCTGCAAATGTCTTTTTTCTTTACTTTTTTTCTTTTCTTGTGTGTAAAACTTTGCTTTTATGGCTAAATATATTTGCATGAAGACAGGATTTATGTGGCACACTCCATCCACTCCTGCTGCCTTTTCCTGTTTAAACAGCATAATCTGGATGTGAATCCCAGACTAATTGTGTTCTGACTCGGAGTGACAATAAGAAGCTGGAACAGATGAACACTTACAAAACAAAAAGTCATCATTGCAGGAAAACAGAATGCTTATTTTATTTTCCAAAAATAAGCAAAAATAACCAAAAAACAAACAAAAAAAAACAAACCAGAATTTATTTTTAAGGAAAAGCAAAGAAGGAAAATGCAGAAAGGGGAAAAATGTTTTCTCCTCACCAAGAGAGGATGCAATTGCAAATTGAAAGGTCTTGTTTGGTTTAATATGTTAGATGTTACAGCATTGCTCCTCATGGCAAATTCACACAAAATCAGAATCGGAGAATTATTATTTAATTATTGAGGCTGGGATAGACATCTGAGATCATCAGACCATGGCACCAGACCATGCCACCAGACCATGGCACTGAGTGCCACATCCAAGCTGTCCTTAAACACCTCCAGGGACAGCAACTCCACCACTTCCCTGGGCACTCCATTCCAGTCTCTCATTCCCCTTGCCAGCAGGAAGTGCTTCCTAACATCCAACCTAACCCTCCCCTGGCACAGCTTCAGGCCATGCCCTCTGCTCTTGGCACAAGTTGCTGGGAGCAGAGCCTGACCCCCACCTGACTGCAGCTTTCCTTCAAGTAGCTGTAGAGAGTGCTAAGGTCCCCCCTGAGTCTCCTCTTCTGCAGGCTGCACACCCCCAGCTCCCTCAGCCTCTCCTCAGTAGCCTTCTCCTCCAACCCCCTCCGCAGTCTCATTGCTCTCCTCTGGCCCCGCTCCAGCCCCTCAAGATCTCTGTTGCAGTGAGGGCCCAGAGCTGCACACAGTGCTGGAGGTGAGGCCTCTGCCAGCCCAGGGCAGAATGAGAGCCCTGCTGCTGCTGCCCACACTGCTCCTGATGCAAGCCAAGATGCCATTGGCCTTTTGTGCCAGCTGGGCACACTGCTGGCTCATGCCCAGCCACTGTCCCCCAGCACTGGCAGGTCCCTCTGTGCCAGGCTGCCTCTCCAGCCACCCATCCCCAGTCTGTAGTTCCATGAGGTTGTTGTGGCCAAAGTGTAGGACCTGCTCTTGGCCTTGTTCACCCTCATGCTGTTGGGCTCAGCCATCGATCCAGCCTGGCCAGGCCTCTCTGAAATGCCTCCCTCCCTTCCAGCAGATCCACACTGCCCCCAGCTTGGTGTCATCTGCCAATTCACTGAGGGTAGACTCAATGCCCTCATCCAAGTCATTGACAGAAATGCTGGCATGGGGCAGACAATGTCCAGCACTTGAATGATATCTTTGCATGATTCCCATGCAAATAAAATAATAGTGAAGGTAATGTGGGGACTGGAACAATAAAATTGCTGTGTCCAACAGGAGCAAGAAGGTGATTGTTCCCTTGGACTTGGCTTTGGTGAGGCTGCACAGAGTGCTGTGTTCAGTTCTGGGCACCTCAATACAAGAGAGATGTGGAGGTGCTGGAGTGGGTCCAGAGGAGGGCAAGGAAGCTGTGAAGAGCCTGGAGAGTAAATGTGATGAGGAGTGACTGAGAGAGATGGGGCTGGTTAGTGTGCAACAGAGGAGGCTGAGGGCAGACCTCATGGCTCTCTACAGCTACCTGACAGGACATTGTGGAGAGGCTGCTGCTGGGCTCTGCTCACAGGTAATTGGAGACAGAACAAGGGGAAATGGCCTCAAGCTGAGGCTGGGGAGGCTTAGATTGAACATTAGGGTAAAACTTTTCCCAGAGAGAGTGGTCAGGGGCTGGAAGGAGCTGCCCAGGGAGGTGGTGAAGTCACCCACCCTGGATATGTTTTAGGGTGGTTTGGATGTGGTGCTTAGGGCTATGGTTTAAGGTGAATACTGTAGAGTAAGGTTCTCAGTTGGACTTGGTGGGCTTTGCCAATCTGCATGTTGCTGTGTTTCTGTGATTCTGTGAAATGGATTTCTTAAGGTCCCAAGCTGTATTCAGTAACTGCAGCCATTGCATCATTCTGCCCTTATACACACACAGCCCAACTACAGGGCAAAGGAACAAGAAGAGGAATGCAAGTTTTAAAAGCCAAGCACCTTCCCATCTGCCACTCCATTGTATGGCCCATGAAGAGGTGTCTCAAGGCTGCGACCTGAAGTAGCCTTTCATGTCCTTTCTCACCGCATCCACTCAACAAACAGAAGGGAGTAGGGTTGGGCAGTGGAAACAAAGGCAGCTGAAGCAGGGCCAGGCTTTTCAGGAATGTGTTTTGAGAAAGAGTTCATCTGTGAATTACTCAGGTCAGAGATGGAGAATAGAATGAAACCACAATTACCTCTTTCTGCTCAAACCCAGTTACTCTCTACCTCTCCGAGGAGTTGCTTTTACCCTTGGTAGAATGTCAGGCTAGAGGCTGCCTATAAAATGAATTTCATTCATATGGATTTCAACTAACACTACCTTCTGCAGGGACCTACAGCTGATGCCCCTGGAAATATCTTCTTTATTGCTCTTTTTAATGAAGTTTAGGAGCACTTTTGCCCTCCAGCTCCCAGTGCTGCTCAAATCAGGATGTACCTGGATGTAGTCTACTTTGCTTCCAAAAAATAGGGGATTTTCAAGTTAGCAATCAAGTCCTCTGATGCATTTTAGTGAAGGGAGTAGGAAAGAGAGAAAATAGTTACTACATAGAGTAGCTGTCACTAGCTTGGGCATCCTCCACTGCTGCTCTTTCTTTCTTTTCTGTAAAAGAAATGTAAAATACCTTCACACCAACATAAGCCCCTCTGACTTGTTATGAAAACATCCAGAAGCTCATACACAGCAGTGTGGACTTGATAAGATGTTACTGAGCAGACACTAGCTGATGGTCACCATGATGACCTGCTAAAAGCAGCTCCATGGAGAATCATAGAATCATAGAATGGTAAGGTTGGAAGGAGACCTCAAGGATCATCTAGTTCCAACCCCCTGCCATAGGCAGGGACACCTCCCACTAGCACAGGTCACTCAAGGCCTCCTCCAACCTGGCCTTGAACACCTCCAGGCAGGGAGCAGCCACAACCTCCCTGGGCAACCTGTGCCAGTGCCTCACCACCCTCACTGGAAAGAACTTCCTCCTAACATCCAGTCTAAATCTTCCCTCTGCCAGTTCAAACCCATTGCCCCTTGTCCTGGCATTGCAAGATCTTATAAATAGTCCCTCCCCAGCCTTCCTGTAGGCCCCCTTCAGATACTGGAAGGCTACTCTAAGGTGTCCTGGAAGCCTTCTCTTCTCCAGGCTGCAGAGCCCCAACTCTCTCAGCCTGTCCTCNGTCCAATCCCCTTGTCAGAGTAGGATCATCAGGTGGGTATGCCCTCAGCTTCCTCTGCAGAAGGGAAATGGCCATAGAATTAGAGAATCACAGAATGCTCTGGGTTGGAAGTGACCTCCAAAGCCCATCCAGTCCAATCCCTCTGCAGTCAGCAGTTGCTCAGAACCCTGGTGAGTTTCACCTGGAATATCCCCAGGGATGGGGTCTCAACTACCTCCCTGGGCAACCTGTTGCAGTGTTCCACCACCCTCATGGTGTAGAACTTATTCCTAACATCCAATCTCAATCTGCCCTGCTCTAGTTTGAAGCCATTGCCCTGCCCCTATCTCTGCAAGCCTTTGCAAACAGTCTGTCTCCATCCTTCTTGTAGCCTTCAGGTACTGAGCCTTCTCTTCTCCAGGCTGCACACCCCCAGCTCCTTCAACCTGTCTTTCTACCAGAGCCACTCCAACCCCTTGATCATTTTTGTGGCCTTCTCTGGACCTGCTTCATCTATGTCCTTACTGTGTTGAGATCTCCAGAGCTG
>WBNM01010039.1:1213-19119 GCA_013399055.1 Ramphastos sulfuratus | reverse complement strand
CCACTTTCTTGCTTTCTGTCCCCCACACCCTCCCTGCAGGTGTTCAAGGCCATGTTGGATGAGTCCTTGAGCAACCTGTTCTAGAGGGAGGTGTCCCTGTCTATGGCAGGGGTTTGGAACTGGATGAGCTTTGAAGTCCCTTCCAACCTAAACCATTTTATGATTCTATGCTCTTCCTCCCCCTGTTTTCTGTACCAGGCTCAGCAGTCTGGCCTCTGGGTGGCTGCCACATGGACAATGCAGAAATCACAGCTCTGTTCAAAAATTCTGGGGCTGTTTCGGAGCTGTGTGGGCTGCCATGAAGTGATGGAAATTGAAGAAGCCCTTCCTGGAGTAAGTACTTTTGTATCCTGTACTTCTTTTGAAGTGCTTCATTGTCACTTCACAAGTGATGAAATTGCTGTCCCTGGATTCCAACCTAAATGATCCTGTGGTTCTATAATTATTGATCCCTGAAGGCGTCCTCTGGTCAGCAGTCCAAATGTCAATTGCTCTGCCACCCGTTTCTCTGAGGAACAGCTCAAATTCTTCATTTGCACTCCAAATAAAGCCATCATCAGCAAAGAAAGCATTTCAAATATTGGCAATCACCTGTTCTGCAGGCAGGGAATTATTTTGCAATGAGTTTCTTACATTATTTGAAGTATTTGAATGCTTTAATATTTACAGTGTCTTAATATTTGCAGTATATTTTTTTTTCAGTTTGCTTCCTACAAGTATCTTAAATATTTGACCATAAAATATGTTCTTTCCCAATGCTAATAAAATCCAAGGACCTATTAGTCAAATTCATTATAAGAGCAGTAAGTCATCTGTGGGGAGTTTACTTTTATGCCTGGTGTAAATAGAGATTTATGAGCATTTCTCTTATGTGAGGTATTTGCCTTTTTAATTTTGGTTCTCGTGAAGACTGTCTCCCTTTTTCTGAGCACTCAGCCTGCATAAAAAGAGATTAAATAGTGAGGACTTAAGATAAAAGAAAACAAAATATAACAACAACAACAACAACAAACACCCTAAATAAAAACTAAACAAAAAATAACATAATAAACATAAATTAAAAAAAAAAAACCTAAACAAAAAATAACATAAAATGAAGCGAAATAACCTAAAATTAAAACACCTCAAGATATAACCGAAAGAAAACAAACCAAAGCAAACTAAAATAAATAATTAAAAACAAATAAAGGAGAAAAGGTAAATCAGGTCATTGTTTCTTCACTTGACAGGTCAGGGGAAAAAAGTTTAAGTTGATCTTTTGATAGGATTTTCGTGTAGAAGAAAATGGTGGATGATGGAATAAGATGAGTCAAGCAAAGTGTCAAGAGTCAAGGGCTGGGCTGGACACCAGACAAGTGGTAGAGGTTTTTCATGGCCTTCTCTGCCCTACAAAAGGGAAGAGAAAGGGAAGAAGGGAGACTGATAGGGTGAGAAAGGAAACTAAAACAATTTTAGTAGTTTGACTTCTCAGCTCAGTCTCTGCTCAGTGCTGGTACTTTTCTGGACGTCATCCTCATGAGAAAGCTGAGGGATCACCAGGCCCAAGCCTCTTTCCCACTGGCTGGTGTAGCAGGATGACTCTGTCCCTTCTCCCATCCCTGTGTTCATGAATCCAGTCCCAAAATCCAATTCCTGAATCTGGCTCCTATCTGCTGCTGAGTCCAGTCTGGGACTTGCCCAGTTCCTACCTCCAGCATCAGTGATGCCATCATTGCTGTCAGGACTTGGGTTCCATGCTGGTTTGTATCTCTACTCCATGGAATTGTTCTTCTTTCCATCCCAGCCTGGTTGAGTTTCTTTCCCACCCCATCAGTATTCCTTCTTCTCTTTGTCTTCCCTTTGGGAAGACAGAGGCATTCATGGAGAGACTCTGGCACTCCTCTGGTGGTCTGCCTAGCTCTGACCTGTGACACTAATTTACACCCAAAGACACAAACTCTGACATTAAGTGACATTTTATTTGTGTGAACACTCCTGATGTCCCGAGCTGGTTAAGACCAAGCTGGATGAAGCTTTTAGTGACCTGGTGTAGTGGAGGTGTCCTTTCCTATGGCAGGGCTGCAGGGTTGGAATTAGATGATCTTTGAGGTCCTATCCAACAGAAACCATTCTATGACTCTATAATTTCAGTATATCAATTTCCCACTTAGCTATGTGTGTGGTTTTTTTTTTTATTATTTTTAGAGTGGAGGAGGTTAGAAATGGCTGTAAGAATACAAAGTGCCTTCTCTATTTTAACTTCAAAGGCTACTTGGGCTGCTTCAAAGGATTTCTTTGCCAGAGACAAATCATGTTTTTTGAAAATATTTATTAATAAGAAAAAAATAGAAAGAAAAGAGAAGACTTTGTACATGTGGATGCTCCCTCCCTGGAGGTGTTCAAGGCCAGGTTGGAGGAGGCCTTGAGTGAGCTGTACTAGTGGGAAGTGTCCCTGTCTATGGCAGGGAGTTGGAACTAGATGATCCTTGAGGTCCCTTCCAACCCTACCATTCTATGATTCTATGTGTACGCTGAAAAAATCCATCCTCAGACAACTCGAGCAGTTGTGGGCAGTGCTGATTGGAGTGTGCTTTTAAAGACTTCCTCATTATGTAAGCTTAGGCTGGCAATGGTTGATGCCTCCAGGCTTTTCATCTCTATAACTACATTTAAATTAAAAAAATAAGGCCAAACATTTTGCTACAACACGTCCCTCACGCTCCCTGCTTAGTATTCTCCCCTTGTCACCGAGATTGCTGAGGGAAAATTTAATTTATCTGCTTGCCCTTGTGGAATGTCTGCTTAAAACATCCTTCAGTGGGATTCTTTTAAAGAGTCTGGAGTTCACCACTAATCCCATCCCTGGCACTTCTACTTAATATTATTTAATTATTACAGCCTAGCCACGGGTGAAATATTGTGTCATCTGCTGGCGTGCGCTGCCTAAGCCAGTCAGATGCCACCAGGATGAATAAACAATGTCTCCATTCCATGCAGCACCTGCTGAGATCTATGGTGAACATTCCTCCTGATTTAATGAGCTTTGGATGGAGAGAGAAGGGAATGAGGGGAGGAAAAAAAAAAAAAGAAAAGAAGACAACGATGACTTTTCATCTTGATGCTACCTCTGGTAGGTCACTGCGCTGATGTGAACAACTATTCCTTGGACTGTGGCTGTGGCTGTGGGTGGCAGAGGCAGATGCTCTGTGGTTCCTGAACAGAAAAACAAGGAATAACTGAATATAATTTACAGAAAATAGATGGAGTTTTTACTTTGAGGTTTTCTTTTCCCTTCTTTTTTTCCTAGGAAGCTTGCTACAGTGCTTGATCTTTAAGTGTTATTGTAGAATCACAGACTGGTTTGGGGGAGAAAAGGACCTTTCACGGTCTAGGGAAGGGCAATAAAACTGGTGAAGGGTGTGGAGAAGAGGTCTGGTGAGTAGCAGCAAAGAGTAGCAGCTAAGTCTTGATCTTTAAGTGTTACTGTAGAATCACAGACTGGTTTGGGTGGGAAAGGACCTTTCATGGTCCAGGGAAGGGCAACAAAGCCGGTGAAGGGTGTGGAGAAGAGATCTGGTGAGTAGCAGCTAAGGCTTAATCTTTAAATATTATTGTGGAATCACAGACTGGTTTGGGTGAGAAAGGGATCTTTCAAAGTCCAGGGAAGGGCAATAAAGCTGGTGAAGGGTCTGGAGAAGAGATCTGGTGAGCAGCAGCTAAGAGTAGCAGCTAAGGCTTGATCTTTAAGTGTTATTGTAGAATCACAGACTGGTTTGGGTGGGAAAGGGACCTTTGAAGGTCCAGGGCAGGGCAATAAAGCTGGTGAAGGGTCTGGAGAAGAGGTCTGATGAGTAGCAGCTAAGGCTTGATCTTTAAGTGTTATTGTAGAATCACAGACTGGTTTGGGTGGGAAAGGGACCTTTGAAGGTCCAGGGCAGGGCAATAAAGCTGGTGAAGGGTCTGGAGAAGAGGTCTGATGAGTAGCAGCTAAGGGTTCTGGGGTTGCTCAGTGTGGAGAAGAGAAAGGCAAGGGGAGACCTCATTGCTTTCTACAACTCCCTGAGAGGAGGTGGGGATTGAACTTTCCCCCCCTGGTATCAGATGATAGGATGAGAAGAAATGGCCTGAAATTGTGCCAGGGGAGCTTTAGGTTGGAGATTAGGAAAGATTTCTTTCCTGCAAGAGAGTGGTCAGGCATTGGAATAGGCTTTCCATGGAGGTGGTGGAGTCACCATCCCTGGAGCTTTTCAAGAAACGTGGACTTGGGGATGTGGTTTAATGTCTGTGGTGGATGTTTGGATTCAATGATTTTAGAGGCCTTTTCTAACCCAAACAATTCTATGATTCTATGATTTCTAACCCAAACAATTCTATGATTCTAGCAATGATCATATAATCCCAGCATGGTGGGGGTTGGAAAGGACCTCTGGATATCATCTGGTTCCTGAAATGTGTGGTTTCATAGAACCATAGAATGGCTTGGGTTGGAAGGGACCTTTAAAAGTCATCTAGTCCAACCCCTCTGCAGTCAGCAGGGACATCTGCAACTAGAGCAGGTTGCTTAGTGACCCAAACAACCTGACCTGCAATGGTTCCATGGATGGGGCACCTGTCACCGCTCTGGGCAACTCAGGCCAGGCTCTCAGCACACTCAGTGCAAAATATTTTTTCTTGCTTCTTTGCACTCTGAATTTCCCTCTGAGTTCAAACCATCACCCCTTGCCCTATCACAACAGGCCCTGCTCAAAAGTCTGTTCTCAGCTTCACAATCAGCCACCTGAAGCACTGGAAGACTGCAAAGTCTCCTTGGAGCCTTCTGTTCTGTAGGCTGAACAAGCCAAACTCTCTCAGGCTGGCCTCACAGCAGAGGGCTTCCAGCCCTTCCATCATTGCTGTGGCCTCTTCTGGCCCCAATTCAACATGTCCACGTCTCTGCTGTGCAGACGACTGCAAGAGCTGGCCCTGGCACTGCAGATGGGATCTCAGCAGAGCAGAGGGGCAGAATCCCCTCTGAACCTTGAATCCTCTTTGAACTTAGTGTAGGAGAAAAAGAAAACATGGACTTTGTTGGAGTTTCTAAATATTCCTCAAATCTGATGTGATGGTTTGGGAGTTCCTTGCCCCTCCACACTTTGCAAAATCCCCCAGACTAGACTCAGCCAGCTGGAAGTTAAGGACTGAAGCTCTATTTACAGCTTAGCACAATATACAAGCAGAGATATACACAATATGCAGGAATAGTTACAGAAATATACAAGGTAAAGGTAACACAGAAACACAACAGCTCTCCCAGAAATCAGAGATCCCAGGAGGGGCTTCCAACCACCTTTCCACCTCCTCCCCACCCCTACACCTTACATGCAAGGTGAGTTTGGAGGATCAGCCAGGGGGGTTAGCAGGAAAGTGGTTAGTGAGGTTACTCAGCAGAGAGGAGAAGGCAAGAAGCTGGACAGCCCAAGAGTGTCTGCAAGCTTGAGTGACTGTGTTATCTATGCTTTGTATTCTTATTCTTAAACATCTCAGCAAGCCTATGAGTGAAGTAGACATCACCATTGTTTCCTTTTCACAGCCTATAATATAATTTCCTCCATTAAAATATTCCAATTAGCCTCAAACCAGCACATCTGGTAGGTCTCCAATGACTCTTTGTGAAGTGCTGGGTGTTTGGGATAAATGGAGCAGGGATATCATACGGTCAGAGTACAGTTTGGGTTGGGAGAAACCTTAAAGATTATCTTGTTCCAACCCCTGCCATGGACAGGGACACCTTCCACTACACCAGGCTGCTCAGAAGCCTCATCCTACCTGGTCTTGTCTGAGCCAAAGTGCTCACTTTCAGGAGGAAAAACATTTTCATTTGCCTGCCTTGCTTCTTGTTTCAGGTGCTGATGAGCTCTTTAATGGTGAGGAGATTTGTTTCTCCCATTTCCCTTGGCTGATCTCTCCTCTTACATCAAAATGACTTGATGACACATGAGAAAATGAAGTGCACTTGCTGAGCCTTTATGGAAGGAAAAACCTGCACGCTGTTAAATGCTGTCTGTGGTGATAAATGGTCCCTTGGCAAGTGGCTGCTCTCCTTTTTCCAGTCTTTTTCTCAGAGAACCTGCAGCAGATTGGCTGTAATTGCTCATTGCTCTCCATTAGTAGGATCTCCCTCCCGGCAACTCTTGAATAGTTTACATCTCTTGGGGCTGAAAATTACTATTTTAATTAAAAACAATTTGTTTCAAATGGGACTCCCCAAATCCCTACATGATGTTGGAGGAGCCTTGGGCAAAGAACAGAAAATGAAGAGTAGTGAATGGGTTTGGGGGTTTAGAGTGAGGCTGAAAATAGGAATTGGGGTTTTCACACTCTTTCCAAAGCTATGAGAACCAGCCCTCAAGGATGGAGTAGGACTGAGGTCTTCTATTCCAAGTTCTGTTACATTGAAGGAGCAGGGTGCCCAGAGATGATGTGGATTCTCCTTCTCTGGAGAGATTCCAGCCTCACCTGGGCATTGTGATCCTGGGCAAGCTGCTGTGGGTGATGCTGCTTTAGCAGAGAGGTTGGACTGGATGATCTCCAGAAGTCCCTTCCAACCCCTACCATGCTGGCATTCTGTGGAATATTGCATTAATTCACTTCTCTCAGTTTCATTTTAGCCTTCTTGCTGTCTTTGTTTTTGTGCAGACTGAGGTAATTGTTTCTGGTGAAGGAAAGGTGAAAACCAGTGAAAAGGACCTCAGACAAAAGTGTTATAAAAGTGCACTTTTTGGAAGTGCAATTGATTAGCTAACAGCCACTTGTGGTCTTTAAATAGTGGGAGCTAAAGACAGCTGGACGAGGATTTTAGGGACAATTTCTTCCTCAAAAGGGTTACCAAGGGCTGGCCCAGGCTAGCCATGACACTATATGGAATCTCTATCCCTGAAGGGATTTCAAAGCCATGGAGATGTAGTGCTGAGGGGCATGGTGTAGTGGTGACCTGGCAGTGCTGGGTTAATGGTTGGACTTGATGATCCTTGAGGATGTGTCTCTGTGTGTGGCTTGGAGAGGCTGAATGATCTTGAAGATCCCTTCCAACCCAGACCATTCTATGGTACTCTGATTAATTTGTTCAGATTTATATATAATTCAGATTTATATATAATTTAGGTACCTGAGTAACATCTATTGATCTGTCAATCAATATATCTATCATCTATATATTATCTATCTACCTACCTACCTCTGCTGTCTCTTCAATCTCACAAATACTGTATTTCTCCTTCAACATCACCTTCACTTTATTCTATGGTCTCTCTTCCCTGGCAACCACTTTCACCAGCAGCCTGTTATACTCCAGAGCAGAGGAGGCAGCTCCTCCCAGCACAGCATGCAGGGCTGTGATTTAAGGACCTCTTTGCAGAGAGAGTGGTTTCAGACTCTCCAACTGTATCAACCAGGCATTTAATTCATCTCTGCCAAGAAAATCTCTTTTCCAGATCTCTCTTACTTGCTCTTACACCAATGAGGTGAATTCTCTCTTTCCTAAAGTGAAAAGTGTGACTCCTCTGCTGCTGGCTGAGATGTTAGGATCTGTCACCTTGCACCATATGATGTGTTACAAGATCTGAACATCTCCATCAATATTAATATGAATTTATAGAGGATGAAATATTCATGATAGTGTTCCTCACCAATGGTAGGGAGATGAAGCAGATGAAGCTGTGGAGGATTGGCTTGCCAGAGGTGCTGAGGTGTGGGAAGCTCCTTGGCATCCACACGTGCCAGCATACATCCACCCAGCTTGTGTCCTTGTGATGCTGAAGTTAAAAAGGCAGGAAAATGCCAAAGGGTTACTAAATAATCTCACAACACCTGAACAGCCCAGAGAGATTGCTGAGGTTTAAAGTGTACAAAGTTATCTAATTGCTGAAAGCTGCTTGCCTGGAACAGGTCCAGGACTGTCCCTGCCTGCAAGTTTGTTGCCAGGCTTTGGGCTGGGCTGGCCACCAGAGGAGTGCTAGAGGCTCTCTGTGAACCCTTCTGCTTTGAGAAAGGGGAAAAGGGAGAGAGATGAGTAGGGTGAGAAAGAAACTCAGCCAGCTGGGATGGAAAGAAAAGCAACCCCATCGAATAGAGACACAGAGACACAAACCAATGTGGATCCGAATCTTGATGGCAGTGACAGCACCACTGGCATCACAGAATCTCAGAGGCTGGAAAAGGACCTCCAGGGATTGAGTCCAACCCTCCTGCCAAGGCAGAATCCCCTAGGGTAGTCCACACAGGAGTGCATCCAGACAGGTTGTGAGTCTCCAGAGAAGGAGACTCCACAACTTCCCTGGGCAGCCTGTTTCGGTACTCCATCACCCTCACTGTAAAGAAGTTTCTCCTCATGTTGAGGTGAAACTAACTTTGTTCCAGTTTGTAGCTGTTGCTCCTTGTTTTATTGCTGCAGACTATGGAAAAGAGATTGGCTGCATCACTGATGCTGGGGTCAGGCACTGGGCAAGTGCCCCACTAGACTCAGCAGCAGACGGGAACTGGCTTCAGGAGCTGGATTCTGGAACACAGCAATGGGGATGGGAGGCAGAAGGGACAGAGTCCTTCTGGGACAGCAGCCAGTGGAAAAGAAGCTCAGCCCTGGTGATCCCTCAGCTTCCTCCTGCAGATGCTCCCCACGGGCTGCAGTCCCTTTATGGGCAGCTGAGTGTCTCCCTATACTGGGAAGCCTTCTGCTCTGGTGAAGGCCCCACTTGGAGTACTGCACCCAGTTGTGGTGCCCCCAGCACAAGGACATAGAGCTGCTTGGGCAGGTCCAGAGGAGGCCACAAAGATGATCAGAGGACTGCAGCACATCTCTCCTGGGTCCATGCTCCTAGAGTTGGGGGTGTTCAGCATGGATAGAAGAAGGCTCCAGGAAGACCTTAGAGTAGTGTTCCAGGACCTGAAGAGGGCTTACAGGACAGCCAGGGAGGGACTTTTTACAAAGGTTTGTAGTGATAGGATGAGGGGCAGTGGCTGTGAGCTGGAAGAGGGCAGATTTAGACTGGAGATTAGGAAGAAATTCTTTATAGTGAGGGTGATGAGACACTACAACAGGGTGCCCAGGGAGGCTGTGGATGCCCCCTCCCTGAAAGTGTTCAAAGTCAAGTTCGATGGTGCCTTGAGCAATCTGCTCTGGTGGAAGACTTGGAACTGTTTTTTTTAGGTTTTGGAACAGGATGATCTTTAAGGTCTCTTCCAACCCAAAACATTCTGTGAACTCCATCTTCAGCAGCAGAGAAGTTCTCATTCCATCTGGTTCCTTGAGCATCATATCGTTGCCTGGTAGGGCATAAACTTCACAGATGAGGAGACTTAACCATTCTCTCTCATTATTTTGGGTGTTTTTTGTTCAACAGAACATCAATCCATACACTTTGATTCAAAGAGAAATGTATGCCATGATTCATAGCACCTAATTACAGCTGACAGGCCATGGTGTAGCTGGTGGTACCTGTGCTCTGAGATGTTGTTCCTGATACATGATGCTGCCACTTTCCTGCAGCCTTGAACAAGTTTCTCTTTCATTACACCTGAAGATGTTAGTTTATTATCGATATTTGTCACATGCCTCCAGCACATTGAGCAGGAAAAAACAAACTGAATGAATTTGCATCTTATTTTTTTTTTCTTGTTATGTTTTCTTTTTTTTTAAATTTTACAAGCAGCTCTATAGAGTCGTTGTACAAAACCCAGAATCCCAGCACGATGGCAGTGGGAAGGGACTTCATCTAGGAGATCATAGAATCAGTTAGGGTTGGAAGGGACCATCTAGTTCCAACCCCTCCTGCCATGGGCATGGACACCCTACCCTAGATCAGGCTGGCCAGAGCCTTATCCAGTCTGGCCTTAAACGCCTCCAGGGATGGGGCCTTAACCACCTTCCTGGGCAACCCATGCCAGGCTCTCACCACTCTCATGCTGAAGAACTTCCTCCTCACTCCCAGTCTGAATCTCCCTACCTCCAGCTTTGCTCCATTCCCCCCAGTCCTGTCACTACCTGAGACCCTAAAAAGTCCTTCCCCAGCTGTTTTTTAGGCCTCCTTCAGATACTGGAAGCCACAAGAAGGTCACCTGGGAGACTTCTCTTCTCCAGACTGAACAGCCTCAACTCTTTCAGTCTGCCCTCATAGCTGAGCAGCTCCAGCCCTCCGAGCATCCTCGTGGCCCTTCTCTGGACACACTCCAACATCTCCACATCCCTCTTGTCCCAGGAACTCCAGAACTGGATGCAGTACTCCAGGTGAGGTCTCACTAGAGTGGAGTAGAGGGGGAGAATCACCTTTCCCGACCTCCTGGCACTTCTACTGATGCAGCCCAGGCTCTGGTTGGCTTTCTGGGCTGCAAGTGCATTCTGTTGGCTCATGGTGAGCTTTTTATCCACCAGCACCCCCAAGTCCCTCTCCTCAGGGCTGCTCTCCAGCCAGTCACTGCCCAGCCTGTATTGGTGCTTGGGGTTGCCTCGACCCAGCTGCAGGACCTTGCACTTGGTCTTGTTGAACCTCCTGAGGTTGGCTTGTGCCCACCTCTCCAGCCTGTCCAGGTCCCTCTGGATGCCATCCCTGCCCTCCAGCCTGTCTGCTGCACCACACAGCCTGGTGTTGTCAGCATACTTGCTGAGGCTGCACTCAATGCATCTGTCCATGGCACCAACAAAGCTGTTGAACAAGAGTGGTCCCAGGACTGATCCCTGAGGCACTCTGCTTGTCATTGCCTCCACTGGGACATGAACCCATTGACAACCACTTTTTGGGTGCGACCATCAAGCCAGTTCTTCATCATCCAGTCTCAGAGGGTTTTTCCCAATGAAACAACTCAATAATTCTGTGATAGCAAGACTCTGAATGCAGCTTGTGATTCATAGAATCATAAAATGATAGGAGTTAGAAGGGAAATCTGCAGATCCTCTAGTCCAATCTCCCTGCTAAAGCAGGGTCACCTACAGCAGCTTGCCCAGCATCACAATACCAGGTGGGTTTGCAATCTCCCCAGAGAAGAATTGTTTCAGTTAAAAGGACCTCTAAGATCATCCAGTTCAACCATCAACCCAGCACCACCATGGCCATTAAATCATGTCCCCAAGTGTCAGGTCCACACATTTCTTGAACATCTCCAGGGATGGTGACTCCACCACCTCCCTGGGCAACCTGTTCCGCTGCTTGACCACACTTGCAGCAAAGAAATTCTCCCTAATATCCAAGCAAACCTCCCATTGTGCAACTTGAGGCCATTTCCTCTCATTCTATCACCTTTCAGGGAACTGGAGATCAATGAGGTCTCCCCTCTGCCTCCTTTCCTCCAGATTAAACAGCCCCAGTTCTCTCAGCTGCTCCTCACCAGACCTGTTCTCCAGGTCTTTCCCCAGCTTCATTGCCCTTCTCTGGACATGCTCCAGCACATCAAACGTAGCTCCCTCAGACCTACAACACAATAAAGAATTATTTCCTGCCCTGCACATCATTCTATAGAGCAGCCAGGAGCTGTGCTTTCAGTTTCTGTCACTGCTCTGAAAATATCTATGAGAAGAACAAAATGAGCTTCTCATGCAGTAAGAAACATTTTGTGGGTTTCAGTGTTGGTTGTAAAAAAAAAAAAAAAAAAAAAAAAGAACAAACCCAACCCTACTTTGAAGCTTGAAATTTAATTTCCATTCAAGAAAGATGCTTGCTTTAGAGGTTAAACAAGCAAGGAAGCCTGTAAAATTAATGGGATTAATTAAAATGTGCATGTATTTGGTGGGTATCCGGTCACAAAACAGAGATTTCCTCTTTCAGAGCACACAGAATAAATTTTCCTGGATTTCCTGGGAGGTTTTTAAGCTGTTTTACAGCCTTGTTTGTAAAAGGAAACCAGGGATTTCTGACTCTGTTTCAAGCAAAGACTTGAGTCAGCGTACTCCATTTTTCGTAGCACATTTCTGTTCATTAGATAATTATCTCACCAAAAAAAAGAAAAAAAGTCTTATGAGGAGGAATTTCCATCTGCTGCATTTCACAGTATCACAGTATCACCAAAGTTGGAAGAGACCTCAAAGATCATCAAGTCCAACCCATTACCACAGACCTCGAGACTAGACCATGGCACCAAGTGCCACATCCCAACGTGCCTTGAACACCTCCAGGGACGGTTTCCAGTGAATGGCCTGCAATTGTGCCAGGGGAGATTTAGGTTGGAGATTAGGAGGAAGTTCTTTGCTGCAAGAGTGGTCAGGCATTGAAATAGACTGCCCAGGGAAGTGGTGGAGTCACCGTCCCTGGAGGTGTTCAACAATGCGTGGATACGGCACTGTGGGACGTGGTTTAATGGCAGTGGTGGGGTTGGGTTGATGGTTGGAATTGGTGATCTTGGAGGTCTTTTCCAGCTAAAACAACTCTATGATTCTATAATAATTTTTATTCTCCAGTTTTCAGAAAAAAAATGGATCTTAGGAGGAAGTTCTTTGCAGTGAGGGTGGCGAGGCATTGGCACAGGTTGCCCAGGGAGGTTGTGGAGCACAGAAGCACAGAATGTGATCTTTGATCACATTCTATGCTTCTGTGCTTCACACCCTCCCTGGAGATGTTCAAGGCCAGGTTGGACAAGGCCTTCAGTGACTTGTACTAGTGGGAGGTGTCCCTGCCTATGGCAGGGGCTTGGAACTAGATGATCCTTGAGGTCCCTTCCAACCTTACCATTCTATGATTCTATAAGAGCAAGCACTTCAGCCCTTGTCTACTGGAATTCACCAGGAACGAGTCTAATGGTACCTTCCTGCTGTTTGTCCCAGACTGCTGCCTGCAAAATGCTCCATGATACTGCCAGCCCTGAGATTGTGCATGGGAAGCTGCTCCTGTCACACTTGCCAAAGATCATCTGGTGCTGTGTCAACAGAATTCCCCTCTGGGCTGAAGCACCAAAGATTCTATAAGTCTATAAGACTATAAGGTCTCCTCAAGAAGAGAAGGCTTTGAGGAGACCTTAGAGTAGCCTTCCAGTATCTGAAGGGGGCTACAGGAAGGCTGGGGAGGGACTATTGACAAGGTCTTGCAATGACAGCACAAGAGGCAATGGGTTTAAACTGGCAGAGGGGAGATTTAGACTGGATGTTAGGAGGAAGTTCTGTCCAGTGAGGGTAGTGAGACACTGGCACAGGTTGCCCAGGGAGATTGTGGCTGCTCCCTCCCTAGAAGTGTTCGAGACCAGGTTGGAGGAGACCTTGAGTGACCTGTGCTAGTGGGAGGTGTCCCTGCCTATGGCAGGGGGGTGGAACTGGGGGATCCCTGAGGTCCCCTCCCACCTTACCATTCTATGATTCTATGACTCTAAGACTCAAATTTGTGGCGTCTCCAACTGTAGAGGTACAATTTTAGATGTAGTATATCCAGTGCTGCAGAGTTGGGTGGAGACAACCTCATGAAGCTCAACAAAGACAAGTGTAGAGTCCTGCACCTGGGAAAGAACAACTCTCTGCACTGAAATGGTTGTCAAGGCCTGGCCCAGTCTTCCCAGGGCATTGGTGGAGTCCCCATCCCTGGAATGGTTTCAAAGCAGTGGAAATGGGGTGCTGAGGGACATGGTTTAGTGCTGGCTTAATGATTGGACTCAATGATCTCGAGGATCTCTTCCAACCAAAAGGATTCCATGATTTTAAGTATGCCCTTTTCCTGTTCTTACACTTTCATGTAGGCATTCATCTCATTCCTCACTCCAGGTAGCAGAAGTCCATTTATTTTCATTTGGGAATCAGAGAATCACAGAATTAACGAGGTTGGAAGAGACCTCTAGGATCATCAAGTCCAACCTATCACCTGACCCTTCTAATTAAATAAACCGTGGCACTAAGTGCCTCATCCAACCTCCTTTTAAACATCTCCAGGGATGGGGACTCCACCACCTCCCTGGGCAGCTCATTCCAACGCCAATCACTCTCTCTGTGAAGAATTTCTTCCTAATCTCCAGCCTAAACCTGCCCTGGCACAGCTTGAGTCTGTGTCCTCTTGTTCTGTCACTGGGTGCCTGGGAGAAATGGAGGTGAGGATTGGAATCTCTTCCTTCACTCCTTGGGGAACGTTTCAAACATTGGATCTGTGGCCATGTGCAGTAAAAAGCTCTACTGTATCTTATGCTTCTCTTGATGCAAAGCATTCGAGTGCCAAGAGTAATTCAATCATCTGCTATTTGGGGCACATCTCCTGCAGTGGTGGGAGGACACTTGTTTTTCTCTTCTAATGGGTGGTGAAATAACCTATGGAAATGAAAGCAGTGAGAGAAGAAGAGCAGCCTCCTTCCACATGCCTTGTAGGGTGATGATAAGAGTCCTTCTGGGGGGACAGGAATCAAGGAATTCAATGCAGGTCACATGTGGAGGTTGGTGGAGGTTGGAAGTGACCCCTGGAGATGGTCAAGTAAAACTCCCTCTGCCAAAGCAGGACCACCTAGGGCAAGTCACACAGAAACACATCCAGATGGGTCTTGAAATCCCCCAGAGAAGGTAGTCACCAATGTGTTGGTTGTTGGGTGGAGGAAAAGCAGCTTGTCCTCACTCTGTGTCTCGCTCTAATGACAAAAACAACCCAGAAAACCATTCTGGGTTAATTTCAACCTATTTACTTTGCCAATTTGGCTACTGAAGTGAAAAATCAATTATTCCTACAGCTCTGATGGAGATCTTGGGTTGAGTTCTGGATTTGTTTGCCAAGGTTGCAGTGAGAAGCTGTATTTCTGAGGCTGGACTAGTAAATCAGGTGCCATATTGTTTTATGCTCTGCACTCTCAGGCTTTGGATTAGGTTGCACTGTTTTGCTAGGCTTTGCTGTGATAAAATAGCCAGAGAAAATGAGACTTGAAGTCTGGGAACTGGATGCTGGATGAAGGAACTGATGCCTCCTCCCTGGAGGTGTTCAAGGCCAGACTGGATAAGGTCTTGAGCAACCTGGTCTAGTGGAAAGTGTCCCTGCCCATGGCAGGGGGTTGGAATTAGATGGTCTTTAAGGTCCCTTCCAAACCATTCTATGAATCTGTGGAAGAGAACATGAATTCAGCTGGCATTGAAGTTGTTTAGATGAGACATCAGCTGACAACAGGTCAGGTGAGTCAGGCTGAAACATTTTTTTTTTTCAGGAGATGATTCATAACATTATCATAAATAGATACAAACTCTTCTGATTGATGTTTCTGAGCCCACATTCTCTGAAGGCTGCTTAGTGAGGGCTTTGTTGTACCTTCCTGCCAAGGTACAGACAGAAAGTTGTTCAAGATGAAATAGAATCATGGAATCATAGAACTGGTCATGTTGGAAAAATCAACTCAACTCTTCATAACCCTTCTGNCCCTTTTCTGGACATGCTCAAGCACCTCAATGTCCCTCTTAAATTGAGGGGCCCAGAACTGGACACAGTACTCAACATCCACACATCTTTAAAACACCTCCAAGGATGGTGACTTCACCACCTCCTTGGGCACCCTGTTCCAGTGCCCAAGAACCTTTTCTGGGAAGAAATTTTTCCTAACACTCAACCTGAGCCTGCCTTGGTACAACTTGCAGCCATTTCCTTTTGTTCTGTCACTTGTTGCATGTGAGAAGAGACCAACCCCCACCTGGCTCCAACCTCCTTTGGGGGAGTCGTAGAGGTAGATGAAGTCTCCTCAGAAATAATCTGAGATGATGATAAATACCAAAAGTGCTCTGAATACTCATAGGACTACACCCTCTGAGAGCTGCAGAATCACAGGATGTTAAGCTCTTGGGGAGAGAATTTGTCACTCCTGTTTTCTGTTTTTCTAGTGTTCCTCTGTATTCAAGATGTGAAAGGGACCTGGTGGAGTCCTAAGCAACCTGATCAAGTTGGAGATCAAATCATTGGTGTCCCATGGACCTTCTTCTCTATGGCCCTGATCAAGTTGGTTAGTTCCCTTGGCTAAGGGCTGGCTTTGTTGTCCCTGTTTGCCTCCAGCCATCCTGCAGAGATGAAAGCACTGAGGGCTGAGTGTGAATGTGGGTACCTGCCACCTACCCACCCACCCAATGGCTAAGATGGGTTCTTCCTCAAGCATTTTGCCCCTTGCTCTGGCTCTCACACATAGCTCAGGTCTTGCAATGACAGGACAAGGGGCAATGGGTTTAAGCTGGCAGAGGGAAGATTGAAACTGGATGTTAGGAGGAAATTCTTTACAGTGAAGGTGGTGAGACACTGGCACAGGTTGCTCAGAGAAGTTGTGGCTGCTCCCTCCCTGGAGGTGTTCAAGGCCAGGTTGGACGAGGCCTTGAGTGACCTGTGCTAGTGGGAGGTGTCCCTGCCTATGGCAGGGGGTTGGAACTAGATGATCTTTGAGGTCCCTTCCAACCTTACCATTCTATGATTGTATGACAACTTGGCTGGAAGAGCTACTGCATTCCTTGGGCTGACTGCAGCCCAGCCCACCAGCACCCACCAGACTCTTCCCATTGCTGCCCTTCTGCCTTTCTTCACCCTTTAAAGCCCTTCACTCTCGGGTTCATCATCCCTGCAGTGTGGCTATCTCCATGTTTCTAAGACACCTGTGCCAACCTGATGCCAACTGGCAGGAGCAGGATTGTAAAGGTTGGATGAGATGATCCTTGAGGTCCCTTCCAACTCGGAATTCAATGATTCTGTATCCCTGCTGACTGCAGGGCAGTTGGACAAGATGACATTTTAAGGTCCCTTCCAACCCAATGCATTCTGTGATTCTGTGGTTTGTTCCTTGTCAAGTGAAAACTGAATTCCAGTGTGGGTTTTAGTTATTTATTTACTGAAATGTGAGTTTGCAATATTTGGCTAATGTTGCATAAGAGAAAAAAAAATCAATTCTGGTGGAGCAACTCTTTTAACTGCACTTGATCTGTACTCACAAGTGTGGGTTTAATGAATTCTGCCTGTTAAGGTCTTCCTTGATACTTCTACACGTGGATCCCAGCTGCCTCTAACCAACTTACTCCATCCCTCATTCTACTGTAGTCTTAAATAAATTAAATTATTTGCTCTCTACTTAAACTCTCAAGGATGATCCACAAATTCTTGTTAAAAATTGAGCTTTTTGGATTTAGAAGGATTCAGCTAGGAGTTAGAGACATCACTCAAATTTCTCCAAGGTTAAAGGTGTCACCTACCTGTGCTGCTCACTGAAATGGAAATTATCTGCGTGTAGAAGTAATTTATTCAGCCTGACTCTTTCTATAATGCCTGCTACAGCCCATAAAACCACTAAAGGTTTGCAAGACATGGAAAATAGGATAATAAGAGGGGATAACCCAGCCTGGTGAAGCTCCTGTGGAGTTGTAATGAGGGGAATCTTGAAACGCTCATCTCTAGCCTCGCTTCTGGATTTAAATAAGTTGTTGTGATTGTGCCCCTGTACCCTAGCTGCACTGCTGAGGCTGCACCTTGAATCCTGGGTTCAATTTTGGGCCCCTCAGTCCATGCAGGACATTGAGGGGCTGGAGCAGGTCCAAAGAAAGGCACTGAGCTGCTGAAGGGTCTGGAGACCAGATCTGGTGAGGAGTGGCTGAGGGAACTGGGGATGTTCAGCGTGGGGAAAATGAGTCTGAGGGGAGACCTTCTGGCTCTCTACAACTCCCTGAAAAGTGGTTGGAGACAGGTAGGGGTTGGTCTCTTCTCCCTAGTATCAGGTGATAGAATGAGAAGAAATGGCCTGAAATTCTGCCAGGGATGTTTAAGTTGGAGATTATGAACAATTTCTTTGCTGCAGGAATGTTCAGGCATTGGAACAGGCTGCCCAGGGAGGTGGTGGAGTCACCATCCCTGGAGGTATTTAAGAAACCTGTGGACATGGCACTTTGGGACATGGTTTAGAGCTGTGGTGGCAGTAGGTTGATGGTTGGACTTAGAATCATAGAATGGTAAGGTTGGAAAGGACCTCAAGGATCATCTAGTTCCAACCCCCTGCCATAGGCA
>WBNM01010036.1:0-17002 GCA_013399055.1 Ramphastos sulfuratus | reverse complement strand
TAATACTGCCCTATACACTGCACGTATTGTCTAATCTATTTGCACAACTGAGCACAAGCGATCCTGTAACTAAGTTAAGACAATATTTTTATATTAATAAATAATATTAACAAATTTATTTATATCAGGCTTATAATAATTAATAATTAATAATAACCACGTCAGTCTCTGCCTCAGGATGTCTGTAAGCCTCAAAGATTTCCCTTGCCTAGTAGATCTGAAATGGAGAAACCTCTCCATCCCCTCAGCTAGTTTTATACCTCATCTTTTCCTGACGATTTCTGCAGCATCCTCTCTTTTTCCATCCTCCATTGCTCGTATTTATCTGCAGCACTGTTAACTCACTTCTTTCCTTGTTAACAAATTTGGCCCTGTCTTGCCTCTCCATATGTCATTCTTCTTTGTCCATTCTTCATGGATGCACTTTCTGAAGTTAACCTCATCTTTTCCACAAAGAGTGTCTCCTTCTAGACTGCTTCTAGAAGTGGTAGCATTTGATGGACTAGGAAATAAACAGTGGCAGGGCACAGGCAGAGGTGCAAAAATTAACAGATAAGCACCTGCACTGCTAAACTACAATTCTTGGGACAGTTTGGGAATTAATATGGGAGAGGCTATTAACCCTGGACATTTTGGGTATGACCATCCTATTTCCATTNGAGTTTCTAGTCTGGGTCATTTTACAAAGTGTGGGGGGTAGGTAACTCCCTAACCCACATCACAAGTTTACCAAGTTACTTTCCTAGGTGGATATGACCAGACCATCTTGGCTGATCTCATGACCAGTGAAGTTTTTTTGAACAGCTGTGTAGTGTTCTGGGGATCTGAAATAGTGGTAGATTTCTACTGCATAAAACTGAAGACAAGTAAATGGGATGTGTAGTAAAATTTTCATTGTGGCATGTTTTCTCCTGGGACTTACTCTCCCACTGTGTTATTTAATTACTGCTGCTTAATATCTGTGCTCTAAACAAGCTTTTGGTTCCCCTGAGATTATTTCAGTCACCTTTACCAGAGTTTAATGGTCCAGGCAGTGATTATAATTTTGTTATCTAGCAATTACTCTGTAAAGTAACTGAGTCTCAAGACTGTAAAAATGTGGATACATTTGCCTACAAGTTACCTTTTCATGAAGAGATACTGTTCCAAAGGATTCAGTGGTGCTGTATTCAAAAGCATATTGTTGTTATAAGTCTCTTCTCAGACAGCCTCAGATTTGCCTTTCCTTTGTATTTTGTACATGTACTCCATTTGTCAAATCTATTATGACACTTAGAGTATCATTATTGATTTAAAATGTTGTCTGTAAAAGAATTTCTAGATACCTAAGCCCCCAGAGTGAAAGTCTCAAAAACATATTAAGATATAGGAAAACAAATGTGGCAAATGTTGTTACAATGTTGATATAATTATGGAGGTCAGCTATTTCTCACTCATTTAATCATGAAGTTGTATTAAAAAATGGTTTTGCAGATAGTGGGAGTGTCAGACACTGCAAAGACTGCTTGCTGAACTGCAAATACCTTGTGTTTTCCAGAGGGCCTTTGGTTTCAGAGATGTGTAAATGCTTGGGCAAAGTTGTCTTCTGGTGGTTAAGACATCCAGTCATTAACTGCTGAGGACAGAATGCTGGGTTGGGATTCAGGAAACTTGGATTGAATTTCCAAAGCTATGTCAGCCTAATGGATCACCCTGGGCAACCACTCCATCTTTTGTGCCGTATATTCTCTTCTGAAAAACAGGAAAAAAAAAGTCTGACCCTGATAGCTTTTGATGAAAATTAAAGCATAATAGATGGCCATTATTATTATTATTACTCACAAAATCTTATCCTACACTTTATATAAATTTATTGTTATTTTACAGAGAAGCAATTTCAAGTCTCTATTACAAAGCACAAGTGATGTAAGAAGCCAGCTTTCTTCTATTGATCATTCTGCCTTAAACAAGACAAGACGGTTATCAGCACCTTCTTGTCCCTTTGGGTCTGTATCCTCCAGAGAATCTGTCCCAAAAGGTAAAGCAACTCTGTAAGTGGAATTGATCTGCAGTTGTTTCATGATAACTGACAGGTGGGAGCTGGAAGAAAAGAGAATATATTTTCCGTGGTCCGTCTCTAACTCATAAGAATTTGGAAAACAGGGCAGGAATGTGTCTCATTCAAAAGGCACAACACAGACACAGCTTCTATTGTTACCTGGTTCTAACCTGAGCACTGTATAATGCCACACAAAATCTTTCCTTTCCTATGCCAGGCTGAATGCATAGATAGGGGAAGCTTGTTTGGTACCAGGTTTGTACCAGGTACAAAGAGATTAGCAATGGTGTCCTGGTAGGGCATAGATACTGCCAGGCCGGTTTAACCCTTGCTCTCCTCCTCCTGTTGCCAGTCCAGGAGCTGCGTAGATGAGCAAACAATGGAGAGTTTGGCTCCAACAAAGCCTTGAGGACTAGGGGCTTAGCAACATATGTCAGGTGTCTGGTGCTGCCCCTCAGCGTGCCTGTGTGGTCACACGAGGCACGAAGATTTGAATTCATTGGCTAGCAATGATGCTCATGCCAATTGGCCAGTTTCACTTTCAAATGATGTATTTAATGGGGGTGATTTAGAAACCACCTTTCTGCACTGACCCTCCACTGGGAGCAGTACCCCATTCATGGCTCGTTAACTGAGAATCACAGCAGTTGAATAATATAGCCTAGTCAGCAGAAGATCAGAAGCATTGATATGAATCAAGAATTTTTAGAATGTAAAGCAATCAGGTTCCATTTTACCATGGATAAAAGGTCTGTGGACAGAGGGAGACTAATAGAAACCTAAATTTAAAAGCAAGGTGTTTTAAAATCTGCTATGTAGTTACTGTGTTGTCATTTTTATCACTGCATCCTATACTTGTGTGTTTGATTCATCATTATTCTACATCCACTGTAATCTAAACAGAGACAAAAATACTGAATCTGATAAAAAGTGGTTTGTTTTTCATTTTTGTTTTTTTTTTTTTCCAGAACAGCAAGCAATAACTGCAAGAATGTTCATCAGTTTTGTATCTTCTTTTGTAATTTGAAATGTCTTCCAAAACTCTACTTATTTTTGGAAATGTTAGAGATTTGGGGAAAATTTCTGTTATTTTCTTCTGTCATATGTTAGGTATTGGAAAGCAAAGCAAAGCAGAAAATAAAAAGTTACTTTTGTTCTCTATAANATAGTTTTCTTCATTAAAATATTCCAATTAGCCTTAAACCAGCACAATTTGCGGTAAAGGAAGTTAAAATATCCGAACCATAAACGTAGTTTCATTGTGTAATGCATCACAGTTGTATTTTACTGCAACAACTCCAGCTGAAAAAGCAACACTTATAAAATCCACACATAATTTGAAGAGTTTCAATTTCGCAAATAACAGTGCCTAAATAATTAAAGGATGTTGGTATTACTTTGCATCTAAATACCTTGAACTCTAAGGTGAAGAACAAAATAGGAAATTCTCCTTCCAAATTTCACCTCTTAAAACTATATCTAGCAGAGGGTCAGTGTGGCAAAATGACAGATCTTATCTAGAAACCTCTTTTTAATTAACATGTTACTAAGTAATATCAGATGTTTAGAAATAATATCAATTTTTTTTATACTTTGTCTGAAAACTAGTACATCGTCCTCAGTTTTCATTCTCACAGAAAGCTAAATTTGGAAGGTGAAGCACCTGTTTTGGAAGGAAGTAATTTGTTAGAGACCATGAATGTTTCCAGAGACAGAGCTAGATGCTTCGTGCTTGTTTAAATGCATTTATCAATGAGCCTCTATGATGCTTCTACCTGTGAAAATAGAGTAGAAGTGGTTATCCAAGCTCAATAATATTCCATGAGGAGTGTCAGAAACTTCCTGTAATTTTACAATTTTCCCCAGCATCCATGATTTATTGACTGTGCTGAAAAGGGAGACCCAGAAACCACAACAGCAAAGTCATGAAAATTAACTAATGTGACACCAAAGTCTCTGTAACAAAAGGGAGGTGAGGTGGTATGGGTATGTGGGCCAAAGATTAAGTAAAGGTAATGGACAATGTAGTAGAAATTCAAATGGAACAAGTAATCCAATTGCTTTTTTTGACTAGTCAAGACTAACCTGAAGTGCTCTGAAGTGCAGCTTGGAGTTTGGTGACTGTATGATTTCCAAGAATGATGTATGATTTTCTGTTTTGTTTTGTAGCTTTCTCAGTGACAATGCACATTATTTGCCTTTGTCAGTGTCAAAATCTGTATCAGCTTCTGCAGTGACCAAGCTGTGCTTGCTGCAAATTCAATGGTTACCTACACCTACAAAACTGGTAAAGTCCTAAGCTAGGCACTAGTCTTGCAATGAAGTGACACACGTAAGGGAGACAGCGCCTTCAGACATACAGCCTTCTCTCTGTTTCTACTCATGCAACAGTAAATGACTGGTATGTTCAGAGGAAAAAAAATCATTAAAATTGTCTGTAAAAAAAANGTCTTCCAAAACTCTACTTATTTTTGGAAATGTTAGAGATTTGGGGAAAATTTCTGTTATTTTCTTCTGTCATATGTTAGGTATTGGAAAGCAAAGCAAAGCAGAAAATAAAAAGTTACTTTTGTTCTCTATAAATGTCAATTTTCATGGCTGTATTTCTGACGATGCATGTAAATTTATTTAAAATATATATGAGCTAGAAAAAATGTGAAAGTACTTTGAGCAATTAAAAAAAAAACAACACTTTTAAAAGAGAACAGATTCTTTAACACATTTGTATTACTTTAGGTACTAAGTGACTGGAAGTAATAATTTGTGATGTGGGTTTGGGAGTTACCCGCCCCCCTACACTTTGTAAAATGACCCAGGCTAAAACTCAATCGGCTGGAAGTTTAGATGAAGCTATATTTACAGCTCAGCACAATATACAAGCAGAGATATACACTATATACAGAAATATTTACAGAAATATACANATTAACATGTTACTAAGTAATATCAGATGTTTAGAAATAATATCAATTTTTTTTATACTTTGTCTGAAAACTAGTACATCGTCCTCAGTTTTCATTCTCACAGAAAGCTAAATTTGGAAGGTGAAGCACCTGTTTTGGAAGGAAGTAATTTGTTAGAGACCATGAATGTTTCCAGAGACAGAGCTAGATGCTTCGTGCTTGTTTAAATGCATTTATCAATGAGCCTCTATGATGCTTCTACCTGTGAAAATAGAGTAGAAGTGGTTATCCAAGCTCAATAATATTCCATGAGGAGTGTCAGAAACTTCCTGTAATTTTACAATTTTCCCCAGCATCCATGATTTATTGACCGTGCTGAAAAGGGAGACCCAGAAACCACAACAGCAAAGTCATGAAAATTAACTAATGTGACACCAAAGTCTCTGTAACAAAAGGGAGGTGAGGTGGTATGGGTATGTGGGCCAAAGATTAAGTAAAGGTAATGGACAATGTAGTAGAAATTCAAATGGAACAAGTAATCCAATTGCTTTTTTTGACTAGTCAAGACTAACCTGAAGTGCTCTGAAGTGCAGCTTGGAGTTTGGTGACTGTATGATTTCCAAGAATGATGTATGATTTTCTGTTTTGTTTTGTAGTTTTCTCAGTGACAATGCACATTATTTGCCTTTGTCAGTGTCAAAATCTGTATCAGCTTCTGCAGTGACCAAGCTGTGCTTGCTGCAAATTCAATGGTTACCTACACCTACAAAACTGGTAAAGTCCTAAGCTAGGCACTAGTCTTGCAATGAAGTGACACACGTAAGGGAGACAGCGCCTTCAGACATACAGCCTTCTCTCTGTTTCTACTCACGCAACAGTAAATGACTGGTATGTTCAGAGGAAAAAAAATCATTAAAATTGTCTGTAAAAAAAAGAAAAACAATTGTACACAAAAAAATATTAATGGAAGTGAATGAGGTTTTTATCTCAGAAGCCCAATTCTTCTATCATGCCATTTGTGTGGGCTCTTCTGTGTGAAATTAAATGCCTGACTTGCATAGCTTAACTTTTACATTGCACTTCCTAAAGATGTCAAGTGGGAAAAATAAAGTGCACTTTTGAAATCTGCTCATCTTTAAATGCTTAGTTCCATTTGTAATTGAATGTCCAAATATAGGGAGGAGGAAATCGAAGATTATTACTCCATCTCTATAAAAATAGAGATGGAAAATATAATAGCAGTTTTGCTAAAATCTAAGTTTTTATGATGAGAAAATAAAAGGATAGTATTGTCTCAACCAGTATCCAAAATCTTTGAATTGGTTAGTTAATTGGAAGTGCTTAACATTGAATGTTATTTCCTAGTAATTCCCCGAGTGTTGTTTCTGAGTACACTCTTCCTTGTGAGTTGAATTCTCCAGAGAATCACACAGCTTAGGATGTAATGAAGAATTGCCCTCTGAACAACGTTGTTTTATATGCTTTGAGATGAGCATAATTATGGAGAGAGAGTTTGATGCAGTGGCTTGCACTTCAAATCCTGTAAAGCACTGCAATTTAACATACTTTAAGTGAAATGCTGTATATCAGCCCTGGACTGAACTGGAAACTTTATTTTACTCAGCACTTTTAAATGAAACATTTTAGTATACTTGAACCAAAACTGCAGGAATTTTTTACTGTGTGAAAACTTTAGATATTCTAAATTTTGTCTAGGCAGGGAGGTGGTGTTGAAATCTACATTATCTTCTGGGATGGAAATTTGAATTTTGGTTAATGTTAGATTGGGAGGAAATTCTTGTTGGGATATAGTCTGAGCTATAGTGATCCTACAAAGTGAGTAAATGCCTGCTGCAGTGTATCTGTATTTGTGCTTCGCAGTGTTGTACAGGGCAAAGGAAGGAAGTAGAACACAACATTAATGAGACTATGCTCCTGAGGAAAAGGTATTGCTGGCTTGGCTCAAATGTTGATTAGGATGAATGCGGCATTTCTTCTAAGCTTGTATATGGAAGGACAAAAATAGTTTTTAGGATTAACTATTAAGCTGGTGCTGAATATTCTCTGCAATATGTAGGACTTCTCTTGGACCTATCCTTTGGAAGAACCCTGAGAGATAGAGTCACTTCAGAAATGTAAAACATTGAGTCAGCTTCAGAATTAAGAACTAACTGCAAAGATATCAGATACCCCTTGGCTACTCAGCTGTGCACTTGCCTTGTTAGAAGGTTATAGGAAGCACATTTCAGTATATTTTGTGCAACCATGCAGTGCAAAGGACATGCACTCAGTCCATTTAGCTTCACTAAACCCTGAAATTAGCAGAACTAGCCTAATGACTGCTAGATGTTAATAGTCCACTAGCGTGACCTAGACCATTGCAAGCAATTTCACAAAATCACAGAATCACAGAATGTCAGGGGCTGGAAGTGACCTCAAAAGATCATCTAGTCCAACCCCCCTGCCAGAGCAGGATCACCTATACCAGGTCACAAAGGAACACATCCAGGCAGGTTTTGAATATCTCCAGAGAGGGAGCCTCCACAATCTCCCTGGGCAGCCTGTTCCAGTGTGCTGTCATGCTCACAGTGAAAAAAATCCTTCCTGTGTTTAAATGAAACTTTGTGTGCCTCAGCTTCCACACATTGGCCCTTGTCCTGTCATTGGGCATGACCAAGAAGAGCCTGGCTCCATCCTCCTGGCACTCACCCTTTACATATTTATAAACATTGATGAGGTCATCTCTCAGTCTCCTCTTCTCCAAGCTAAAGAGCCCCAGCTCCCTCACTCTCTCCTCATAAGAGAGATGTTCCATTTCCTTAATCATCTTTGTGGCTCTGCACTGGACTCTCTCAAGCAGTTTTATGTCCCTCTTGAACTGAGGGACCCAGAACTGGACACAGTAGTCCAGATGCAGCCTCACCAGGGCAGAGTAGAGGGGCAGGAGAACCTCTCTCGACCTACTAGCCACACCCTTTTTAATACACCCCAGAATGGCATTGGCCTTCTTGACCACAAGAGCATATTGCTGGCTCATGGTCAACCTCTCATCCATTAGGATCTCCAGATCCATTTTCCCTTCGCTGCCTTCCAACAGGTCAGTCCCTGACCTATACTGATACCTGGAATGGCTCTTTATAAATTGGAGCAACTACATGTTAAAGCATTAAGAAAAGTACCATTATTTAAACTGTCCTCAGGAATATTACTATATGTTTCAGTAACTTGGTCTGTGGTTCATACAACCAAGAAACCATGTTCTGATTTATACATGTCATAACCAAATTGTATTAATAAAGTCAAGCTTTTCACTGCAAAAATAGCAAGTTCCAACATCTTGGTGAATGCCAGCTAATAATTTAATCTCCTATTTTCCATAATCTTAGAAAAATGAATTGTTTTCTTTCATATCAGCTCAATTGCTTTTCTTGATTTGTAATTGACTCATAAACCAGTCTGAGTCAAATTTGTTGAAATTAATGAGTACCACCTTTGCATCTGAAGCTCAGAGATTCATTTAATGAATTATTCTTCTGCCTTTCCTATGTAAGTCTGCCAGATGCATTATCACCTGTGAACTTACATGTTTCTTCCCACACATGAACAAATGGATTTGGGAACACTGTGTTGTTTTTTGTGAGCCCTAAACCCCCAAGTCCTCCACTGGAAGGCATGGACAATCAGGTACATTGTTCACCAGGAAAATTACTGCAATTTGCTGTTACTGACTTGGAGAAAACTACCCAAATGAGCAGGAGGAATAATCCTGCTTTGGTAAATATCAACTTCAAATTCAGCAAATACTGTTTACTTGGGATAATGACAGGTTTCTTTTCCTTCTGTGGTTATAAAAAATACTGCAATCAGAAGCTGAATCTTGGATACATGCCAAAGCAATTTTTTATGATCTATTCATTCTGAATAAGAAAAAAAAATTCTTAAACTTAGGTATCAGACATAAGATAAATCTCTGCAAAGAGGTAAGACATAAATCTCTGCAAAGCATATTTTTAATGAGCTACATATTTAGTTACTCAAAATTTGGAAATTTTCAGAATAGTCTTGATGCAATTATATTTATTTTAAAATGTGCCACAAGGCAGACCAGGCTTCATTTCATATGGGAAACACATTCCATAGATTCAGAGAATTTCCATAGATTCACAGGTTTTAGTATCAGGCACATCTACCAAAAATTCAACCTAAATGGAGCTTCTTCCAGCTTCATCCCNTGTGCTAGTGGGAGGTGTCCCTGCCTATGGCAGGGGGTTGGAACTAGATGATCCTTGAGGTCTCTTTCCAACCTTACCATTCTATGATTCTATGATTCTATGGCTCTATTTGGATTATAATTGCCATTATTACAAGTTTAAATATACATCTGCAAGACAAATTAAGAAAAAAAAAGAAATAAAATATATAAATTAATTTGAAAATATGGGATGTGGAAAAATTACCTTTATTTCACGATTGGATCTTTGATATTCAAACACTCAAAATCAGGGTTTTACAGGTTTTTGCCCTCTATTTGTTGCCATTGTAGGTCATCATACTGTATGTTATAGAGTTTCAACTGCCCTGCCTTGTGAGCTGAGCTGCACTCTGAAGCCTTTGAAGAGCTTATATACTATTGTAAAAACTAGGCTGCATTTAAATTATAGTATCAGTTGGACTGTTTGAAAATAGCTTACCAAATCACTGCCTTTAAGTCAGCAACTGTGCAAAATTATATTGTTTAAATCTTTGATTCTTTGGCAAACAAAAGATTTAATGGCATTTATTTAATGAATAAGTTGTTCATCAGAACAACTTCTCTTTGGATAAACAACCATAATTACATTATTTGCTATAGTACAGTATTGAGCAAAACAGAAAACCTCATCAAAAGAAAGCATTTAAACTAGAACGTAGTCTTTGTACTAGAAACTGTTTTCATTTCTTTTGGCTAAATAATTCTTTTGTAATAGTCAGTTACATAAAAAAATAACCTAATGGAGTAAACTCTATGAATTGGGGAAGCTGTACAAATGTTCTTACTGGATGTCCTGCTGGGGCAATACAGGCCCAGACTTGTTTGCAATGCTGGTGCCCTGTTTGATTGGCTAGGTTTCAAGTTTCCTGCCAGTGGAGTTTCCTGCCAGTGGTCTGTTTTGCCTCGAGGAGTGATTGAAGGGGGTCTGCTCTGGAAGGGCCTGACCTGTTTGAGGGCACGGAGAATCCATCTTGTGACTGGCAGTGGCAGTTGCTGCTCCTCACCCTCCAATCTGAGTTATGTGTAGGATATGAGTTATTTATATTTCTTTGTCCATTCCCTAAATTGCTCCACAAAAATTCTTGTTGTACCTTTTGTGTAAATAATTCCCGACTGGATATTCAAACTTTTGGTAAATCGTAAATAGTTCACTGTTTTGGGGTGTGTTTGTTTGTTTGGTGAGGGAATTTGCATTAATAAAACTGGATATTTTCCCATTCCCGCATATTAAACTTGAATACTCATAACACTAGACAATAAACTGTTCCCAGCAAATGTACCAAGACAATTCACAATTCTACAATTGTGAGGTGTTTTGTTAAGAGCATGTGTTTTGTAGTTCACTGTAGTCTTGCTCATTTTAAAAGAGCATTTTTACAATGCTAGACTCACTTAGGTTTTAAGAAGGGTGGAAGGAAAAATAGTGACAAAGTTTTATAAAAAAGAAATATTAATAATACAATGAAGACAGATAATGTTCATATTTGTAACTGATCATTCTATTCATTTTTCTCCTGATCTAAGAAGTGTTCTCCATCTGATGAAGCTGCTATCATGTGGCAACACAACACGACAGAAACAAGCAGCAAAAAGTGATGTGACCCCAAACCTACTATCCCGAACTCATCAAAGATGTGCAAAAGTAATGAAAAAAAGAAGCTTTTTGGATGACTTAGTAAGAGGTTTTTATTGAAGTAATGGCTGAGACATAATGATTTGATTGAAGACAGAAAACATAGTGTAACAGCTAGGGAAGCAGAACATAATGCAAATTGTTTCTAGGATATTTAGAAATATTTGAAGGTAGAACAGAAAAGCAAAGCAATTTTGTTGCTGAAGGAAGGATGGATGAAAAAGGCAATGAAACATTGGAAATCTGAAGGAAAAATGACTGACATATAAGAGTTTTATGACTTTTAAGGGACTAGAGGGAAAACAGCTGTTATAATATACAGTACACTTATTGGATTATTTAGGAGGAGGTAAATATGTGAGAATTCACAACAACTTTCTAAAATATTAGACCATGACATAGTACATGCCATCATGCAAAAGCTGTTTTCCAGAATGATCACTGTTGGGAAGATGTTAACAAGAAGCACTATAATAGATTCAGGAAGTCAAATTCATGTCTTTAAATCACTTCTTTATCCTACCTGAGTGTGCATGTAGCATTACAAGAATAAAAGGTGTTTTACACCCAATTGTGCAATAGACACAACAGCGTACAAAGTCATGCAGACTCAGGACCTCTTCTGTTACAAAACTATCCATCCATTATCACATGAAAGAGAACCATGATGAAAATAAAAAAGGTAAACAGCCAGAAGCCTTTTAAATCAGGAGGATACTATAGCACCAGCTGTCCAATAAGCTGTGTAGCAAATTATTTTGTTTTAATTAGTATGGATTAAAATGTGATGCAAAGTGTGTAGGCTTAACCACAGAATATCTTTGGTTGCTTTAGCCCTCAAATTGAAGCGACATATTGCTATGCACCTATCTAGTTCTTCCCACTTTTCATCACGAAATTGTCATTTATGATGAAACCTGGTTTACATAGGACACATTTTTGTGAAATGTTTTCTGCTAAAACACGCTGAACCTGTCTTTGTAACCAGAGCGCTCTTTGTCTCCTTTGCAAAATATTTGAAGTGGTCATTAGAAAAAAGAAAGCTGTTGTTTCTAATAGCATAGCAGTTTGCTTGTACAATAATATATAAATTACACAGGAAAAAAATAAATAAGAAAAAAGAAGCAGGGGATCAACTTACACTTAAAATATATTTTGGTAAAGAGTCTCAAGGAAAAATCAAAGTCATGTAATCCCACCTCCTGTCTTGTCAGGCTCCGTTTCAGCCTTGAAAATGTAGAGCAGTCACTCAAAAAAAACTTCTCACACATTAGACTCATGAGAAAATTATGAAAATGTCAAACCACCAGAAGAGGAGCTGTGAATCACAGCCTGTAATACACCAGAGAGCAGAAACACATTTGGGATTTGCTGTGAAGATGGTCATAGACTAGTCCTTAAAGACACAAAAAGTTTCTATTTTCTCAAGGGTTGTTTCTTCTCTGATTTTGTTTTTTCTGATACTCAGATTCATTTCAATTGCTTTTCATTTACTGAGCAAAGAGAAAAGATGTACGTCAGGATTTCTAAATTATCTGTCAGAGAGAGGGAAATTAATAGGCAGACTGTCAGAACAGGAAATAGTTTTTCACTCATTTTAGCTTCAAGTGCCAAAACATGGGACTGGTGCTGATGTAAGTATGTTAGCTGCAAGCTTAGGAAAAGGATCAAATGATTGAAGTCCAGATTTGGAGCTGTGTTAAAATTTGCTTGGAAATGGAGAACTGGGTCAGAATAAGCAACTAGAAAAGTGCCCCTTTAGTTTAAATTATGGAAGATGAATGGCTACAGTGGCAAATGCCACCAGAGTACTGTTTCCAAGAGATTGTGTCTCATCAGCAATTGGTACAGCTAGAAGAGCACTTCCCACCTTCAAGGTTGATGCATACACTGCAGAGCAGCAGACAAGGTGCAGTCCTGTTTCCTAAATGGCAAAGGATTAGGCAGCAGACCATACAGAAATTGCTACTGCTGGGCAAGGTTTTGAGGGTTTATGGTACTGGTCACAGCAGGAGCTGGAGTAGTATAACTTACTCTGAGCAAATTAATTTCTGTTTTAGCTAAGCATTAATTTTGGATCTATCTATTCTGACTTGGAACACAGGCCAAATGTGAAAACTAAATAATAAAGCTAAGCAGAAGAGAGGTCATTCAGGAATGGGATAGGAATTAAAGAAAAAGAAAGCTATAGAATGAGCAGCAAAGACAGATAAAACTGTAATTTACAATCTGCAGGCTATGGAATAGAGTATAAAAATTAACTGCATTTGTATTCTGAGTTATTATTTGCGTTTTGTGAGTTTTGATTTTGGTACAATTATATAATCAAATATTTGTTCATCAAAGTAGTCTTTGCTTCTGGGATGGACTGTCAACATTTCCAGGAGTTACAGGACATGTCCATCATATGCTTTTATTATTGTTGTTGTTTTTATTATTAAAGCTAAAAACTCCCAAACAAACAAACAAAAAAAACACCTACCAACAAAAAACATCAGGCATCACAGATATGATACTTGCTCTGTAGTCAGCTTGACATGACAAACTGACCTTTCAGAGTCTGTTACGGTTATTTGAAAACAAGCTGCTCTTGAGCATAATTGCTGTAACAAGTGTCCAACTACAGGGCTGTCCTTTGCCATTTCTCTGCAAGGAAATAGAGGCAAGCAAAGCTTGGCTTACAGCCAGCAGAGGAGCAGTCTGATTCCTGGATTTGGTAAGAGAACTTTGGACCACAGTCCCTGCTGTTATCCTGCTGTTTCTGTGCTGTGTGAGGGAGTTCTCTTGGCACAGGACAATTTCCTTATTATATGGAAGTGCCGTGGCAATCCCTAAAGAGTGATTTAATGTATTCTGAAATAGTGGCTGGGTAAGGTTTAGCTACTGACCTCATACTGAGGCAACAGTAGCCCCTTGATCATAGGTTTGGTCTCGTTCATGCTCTAAAGACAACTTGTGATTATTTGTGATTATTTATAGCTCATTATATAAATTAAAACCTCCGACGATGTTATCTTTTATGTCACTGACTTAGCTGCTCAGATGTTCTGTCAGAAATCACAGTTTCCTTACCTGCCAGTGGAGATGCTTGTGTGTTTGCTCAAACTTGCTCAGACTGAAATGGTTTGGCTTGCATATGTGTTGTGTTTTGGCTGCTTAACGCAACCTAACTCATTTTGACTAAAGCAAATTATGGAATGGTTATCTCAGAGGTCAGTCAACAGATATGACTGAAAAGTGTCTTCCAGCTGAGGTCAGTTGGGAGCTTAAGTATCTTCAACTGGCCAGAAGACAACGTGTATACTCTAGCGTGGCAAGTCTTCTGGGGTACAGGTTGTCATCTGGCCATTTGTGCTGTGCTAGCTGCTGACCTCTGCTTGGGATTCAAAGCTTTAATCCAACAGAAGTAAAGGGAAACAATGTGGTTCCAATTACCAAGCAACAAACTTGTCTGTCTTTGTTGTCCCTTCAATATTAAACTACCTCCATACTGAGAACAGCCAAAAAGAACTTGCCCAAATCACACTGAAGAAATACAGTAACAGGAGTAGTTGGTAACTATATTAGGACTAGGGAAGCAGGAGAGCCTAGAACCCCAGAGCGAAATAAATCATAACAGGAAATTTAATTGAATCAGAAGAGTAGTGTCATCTTCTGTTAACAGATACCTGAATATAGGTTTAAAATATTTTATAATTTTTATTTTTCTTGCTTGAATCCTTTTGTTTAGTTCTTAGATTTACAAGAAGTACATGCTTAAGAACCTCTCATTCTCTAACCCTGAAAAGTTCATGAACCCAGATTTATACTGCACTCATTACCATCCTGATTAGATGAGGTCTACCATGGACATTTAGGAACTGATCACACTGTAAACCAAGCCCTGTAAAACTGGCAAATAGAGAGAAGTCTGGTTCTTTCTCTTGTAGTTGACTTTAGGATAACAAGTATATTGATATAGGTTGATATCTTTACAGACATGCAGACAAGAATGTTAAATCCTTTTTAATTTTTTTTTGTTGTTCTTGCTGATTAGTGAAAATGGAGGAAGGGTGAGATATGACCTAATGAGGCTTCAGATTTGATTAGTTGAGACAGACTCCATGCATGAAAAGACTTCCTGATGTTTAGAAATCATTAAAGGCTGAAAAATGCTCTCAGTGAGGGAGCTGCGTGCTAGTTTAAGGCTTATTGGAATATTCTAATAAGAAAAACTGGTTGTAAAAGAATAATAATGATAAAGTTTGTATAATTCATTGGCTTGCTAAAAGGTATAAAAAGCCAACGCATAAACAATTCATTCTTCTTTGATTTTGGGCACTGAATCTGTTCGCTGTTCCTTCGCTTCTCTCTCTAATCTCTTCCACTAACCTTGGCTGACCAGATAACATGTAAGTCTTGTCGGTTCTTTTCTATCTGGGAGGGAGAGAGAGGGTTGGCGTTGGCCCTTTCTGGCCCTTTCTGGCCTTTTCTTTGTCCGGGATGGGGGAAGATTTGATTTCTGTATTATTTCTAAATTGTATAGAATTGTAAATACATGTTGATATATTTTATATATATGCTTGCAAATTCAGATTTGCTGTAAATATAGCTTTATCTTACTTTCAATCTGCCTGAGATGGTCTGGTAAATTTTAGTTGGGGGATGGGGGGAAGTTTCTAACCTACTACAAGCTGAAATAAAAGTATTTTTGAAAATAAACGCAAACATTAGAAATTTCTTTCAGAAGTTCTGATGGGAGGTTGATGGTGCAACTGCCAGTTTTGTAAACATTTAAGTTGTTTGAATGAGTGCCTTGACTAAAGCAAACAGGCAGCAAAATAGCAACTGGTCCTACTTCCAGCTATGTGCTGATCAATTACATTAATTCTCTTCAAAACATTTAAATCTGGGTCTCATTTTTAGCTAAGCAGAATGAAGTTATTGCTATATTCAATGTATGCAAATGAACAAACATTACCTTGTCCTATGTACAATTTCTGAAGGATTTTGTTGTTCTTTTAGTATCAGTGTATGCAGAACATCTTGCCTAAGAAGGGTTCATTTATTTTGTGTTTATCTGGCTTTCTGTTTTCTTTTGATTTCCCACAGTTAAGCTGGGGGAGGAGCACTCAAATTTACCCACCAAGCCCTGGTGAAAATGAGTTGACATTGTACTTATTCTGTGATGTACTTCAGAGAAACATCCACAGAAACATTTTACTCAGGGAGAGCAGCTATAAGAGCTGATGCAAGGCAAATGTTGCAGTTCTCAACGAATATGATGAAAGAGGAGGTATTAATCTCCTTTAGAACAAAGAACACTTGATATACTGCAGCAACTCAGACTGCTAAGGCATTTGTGCCTTTGCCTTTTTCTTGCTGCAAGTTTTTCCTGCAGGTGCAATCTAACTGTGAGAGCTAGAAGTTCAGCTGTGTTGGCTGAACAGTGGGGCTGGTAACCCATGATGGCAAAGTGGGCCGTGTGGCTGGTAGCTATGTGGATTCTATGCTGTCAGCCACAGTGTGCTGCAGAAAACTGAGCTCTTCCTCTTTGCATCCTGACAGATGTTGCCTGGGAAAGGGTTAAGACAACAGGTGTCAATATATGTGCTAGCTACCTCTGTTGCCATGTAAGATAGTGTCACTCTTCAGCTCATAGTATATTAATTCTTGTTTCTCTGGAAATACTGTGCTTCTGAGATCAGGAGAGAAAGTACTTCTAATGAAACATTTTTCTTTAGCCTTCTCCCTTCTCTTTCACTTAGACTACCCTCTTTAAAGTGTTGCAATTTGTCCAGGGCCTCTTAATAACTCACTTCTTAATAGGAGAAGGAAACTCTCAGCATAATGTTGTCTCGATTTCCCTAAAAGTCAGAAATCCTCTAGCTTTGCCAATACACCTGAAATCTCCATTAGTTTTCCTGCTGCAGTACGTCAGGGTACAGCTGTATAAGGAATACAGAAGATTATTTAGTGCTTTTGCACAAAAGTTGTATGACCTGTAGAAAATAAAGGTACTTAACTAAGAACTTTGTGATCTAGCTTCTAGTAATACTTTATTTCTAGCAGGGCTTTGAGAGATGCTGTGGGAGATGCAGGCGTAAATTTTGACACAGTACATATTCAGTTAGTTTCTCAGCATGTTACTGCTCTGGACTTGAGCAAATACCCTGGCCTTGTATCACAGTATCACA
>WBNM01010035.1:0-29196 GCA_013399055.1 Ramphastos sulfuratus | reverse complement strand
AGGTGCAGGACCTTGTTGAATTTTATGAGCGTTAAATGTTTCTGAGGGTTGATAGCCTAGAGTGACTTTGGTCTTTTTCTTCCATGTATAATACTTTTATGCCTTTATTTTTAAAAGTATATTTTCACTTTCTTTTATCTAGCTTCTGTTGAGCAAACAGTAGACTGATGCATGCACTTCAGTTAATATTTAATACTGTAATATCAACTCAGAGATATTTTTCCATGTAAGAATTTGAGTCAGTATGAATGAATAAAAGTTGTGTCTTGATTTCTGTCAAAAAACACATCGTACTGCTAAAACAGCCTGGATAGCATGAATTACCAGTAGAATGTTTCTTTTTTTTTTTTTTTTTTTTTTAATCTAGAATTTAAGAGTGTTCTTCTGGCCAGCGAATGTTGTTTGACATTTAGACATCTACCTTAAACAATATTCAATGAAACGGTTTATGATGATGATGATATATGTCATTACTGAAATACTGAGTTCACCCAAATTACTATTGATTGCCACATTTCATCGAATCATACAATCATAGAATCAGTCAGGGTTGGCAGGGGACCGCTACAGTCATCTAATTCCAACTCCCCTGCTGTGGGCAGTGACACCTCACACTAGATCAGGCTGTCCAGAGCCTCATCCAGCCTGGCCTTAAACACCTCCAGGGATGGAGCTTCCACCACCTCCCTGGGCAACCCATTCCAGAGTCTCCCCATCCTCATGGTGAAGAACTTCTTCCTAACACCCAGTCTGAATCTTCCCATTTCTAGCTTTGTTCCATTTCCCCTTGTCATATCACTACCTGACAGTCTAATTTAGATTCTTTACATTGAAATAATCTTTGAACAGCATTTTGCATCCTCCCAATCTGCAAAGCCTTTCCCCCTGAGAATTAAATAGGGCTATTCTGGCCTATGTAGGAGTGCTATCATAGCCTAGCAATCATTTTATGCTTCCTCCTGTATCAGAGTACTCCCATCAGCATTTTTCATCAACTAAAGCAGAGATGTATGAAACTTTATACTTTTTACGTGGGACTTCTTGTTTTTCCTTTGAAGTAATATTTGTTTTGCTGTGTAAAAAGGGACAATTGCAGTGGAATAAAACTGAATCCCATCACAGAAAATGTAATGCAGAGCTTTTCCTATGAGGCATTAAGAGTTTGAATTCCCTCATGTCACAGGGGAGAATGTAACCTTATCTCCCACATCCCAGTTGGGCTGCTAAAATCCATACTAAAACTCCGGCTTCGTCTGACACTGTGGTTGTGGAGTTTGGTTTTTCCTCAACTGGGTTGTTTTTTATAATGATTATCTATCTATCTATCTATCTATCTATCTATCTATCTATCTATCTATTAATTTCTTTCCATGCCTAATTTTGTGCTCCAGATGATAATAACAAGTGTCAAACTGGGATCAAATGTGATCTGGGAAATGCCTAGAAAATCATGCCTTAAAGAAGGGTCGGATGGAAGAACCTGGGAACTACAGGCCTGTCAGCCTGACCTCAGTGCCAGGGAAAATGATGGAGGAGATTATCTTGGGGGCAATAACTGCGCACCTGAGGCATGGCCAAGGGCTCAGGTCCAGCCAACATGGAATTAGGAAGGGCAGATCCTGCCTCTCTAGCCTGATCTCCTTCTTTGATCAGGTGACCCGCCTGGTGGATGTGGGGAGGCCTGTGGATGTGGTCTACCTGGACTTCAGCAAGGCCTTTGACACTGTCCCCCACAGCAAACTGCTGGCTAAGCTGTCAGNTTGAGGTGCTTGAGCATGTCCAGAGAAGGGCAACGAGGCTGGTGAGAGGCCTCGAGCACAAGCCCTATGAGGAGAGGCTGAGGGAGCTGGGATTGTTTAGCCTGGAGAAGAGGAGGCTCAGGGGAGACCTTATTGCTGTCTACAACTACCTGAAGGGTGGTTGTGGCCAGCAGGAGGTTGCTTTCTTCTCTCAGGCAACCAGCACCAGAACAAGAGGTCACAGTCTCAAACTGTGCCAGGGGAGGTTTAGGCTGGAGGTGAGGAGAAAGTTCCTCACTGAGAGAGTCATTCCCCACTGGAATGGGCTGCCCAGGGAGGTGGTGGAGTCACCGTCCCTGGAGGTGTTCAAGGCACATTTGGATGTGGCACTTGGTGCCATGGTCTAGTCTTGAGGTCTGTGGTAGTGGGTTGGACTTGATGATCTTTGAGGTCTCTTCCAACCTTGGTGATACTGTAAACTGTGAAAAGATCATCTCAGATGGAGTGGTAATCATGCCAAAGTACAAATCTTCAGGTACCTAGGAAAAGTAAATTGTCTACATTCTCTAGTTTCTTGAAACACCAGGTGGAACTTGATCGTCTAAATTTTGAGGATGCTAGGCAGAATGGGAGGGCACAAATCCTGTTATGGTGGTATTCTTTCACAGAGTGTGCACATTTGGATTCCAATATTGTGTTTGACCAAAATTAAACAAAGAAGAAAAGAAAACCTAGAAGTGCTTCTGCTCCTGTTAAATTTTCAGCTTGAAATTCAGATCAAAGAATGTTATCCTGGAGTGGCTTTGTTATTCTTCTGAAAGTTATCCAAAGGAAAAGAAAACCGGTTTCCCAAACCTATTCCAAGCTAGCCTTTGATATCTTGGAGTCTGTTTTCTTTCATGGGATCTTAGAAGAGAAGATATTTTTAAGAACTGCTTTATAGAAAGAAAATAGATGAGAATGATAATAGACACAGTTTAAAATATGCATGACTACCTTTCATCCAGATGTATATTCACTTTCTTAAATACCAGCCTATGTAAATGGTGTTGCATTATAACAGTTTTCCATGGCTGAGTATTTTCTATACAAGTGTTGATAACTGCCATATTTGGGGTGTGGACCCTTTCAAAGTATCACAATCCATCCATCCAGACACTTTGTTCTATACTTATGTGTTCCCTATCTACTCCATAAGCTGTTTGTTGCAGTAAAGGCATGTGTTATAAAATCATGATATGTATAACTTGCTTGCTAATGTTTTCTTACCTGACCAGACACAGGACTGGATAGCAAAAGCAAAGCCTCTAAACCTACATATTTAATAAGCTGCACCTTTAACAAGACATACATACCAATATATATTTAACTTCAGTCTACTTATAACTATCAGTCACAATGGAATAACATCTAAGTTCTCATAATCACAGAAACTTAGAGGTTGGAAGAGACCTCCAGAGATCATTGAGTCCAACTCCCACTGCCAAGGCAGGATCCCCTAAGGTAGTTTACATGGGAATGCATCCAGGTGGGTTTTGGATTTCTTTTCCTGATAGTCATGTGATTTATTTCCCAAAGTATGTAGTTCGTTTAAAAAGTGAGTACATAAATCACAAAAAAATACTTTTGTGGGAAATGCAATTCCATATAAAAGGGAATTTTATGGTGATGCCAGCTGACTATCTGGGTCTACTACTCTGCATACAGAATCACAGAATCACAGAACTTTAGAGGTTGAAAGGGGCCTCCAGAACTCACCGAGTCCAACCCCCTTGCCAAGGCAGGATCCTCTAGGGTAGTTCACACAGGAATGCATCCAGGTGGGTTTGGAAAATCTCCAGAGAAGGAGACTCCACAAACCCTCTGGGCAGCCTGTTCCAGTGTTCTGTCACCCCCACTGTAAAGAAGTTTCACCTCTCAGTCTTCTCTTCCCCAGACTAAACAGCCCCAGGGCTCTCAGTCTCTCTTTGTAAGGCAGATGCTCAAGTCCCCGGTCATAATTGTGGCTCTCTGCTGGACTCTTTTCAGCAGGTCCCTGTCTATCCTGAACTAGGGAGCCCAAAATGTGGCACAGTATTTCAGGTGTGGTCTCACCAGGGCAGAGCAGAGTGGCAGAAGAACCTCCTTAGACCTGCTGGCCACACTTTTCCCGATGCCCCCCAGGATGCCATTGGCTCTCTTGGCCACAAGGCCACATTGCTGGCCCATGCAGAACTTGCTGTACACCAGCACTCCAAGGTCTTTCTCCACAGAGCAGTCCCCAGCCTGTGCTGGTGCCTGTGGTTGTTCCTTCCCAGAAGCAGGACCCTGCACTTGTCCTTATTGATAATGCCCAACTTGGGGAACTACTGGAATAACTGAAAGTCAAATCTGCTGTTCCTCTGATTTATTGCAAGTATATTTTAGTGCCTATAAAATTTTAATTGCATGTCAACTGTGTTTGAATTCTCTTTTCTAGTGAAGAATATTTGCCTAGATTGTAGGCAGGCAGCACTTTATATCTTTTATTTCAGATAAAAATTATCTCTTAAACAAATGTCATCATTTAATTTCTAGTTGACACTCCTTCCTTACACCTTGCTTGTATGAAGTTAATTTTGCACACTGAAAGAAGTGTCACATTTCACTTTTATTTTTATTGCACACTTATAAAAGAGAAAATAATTAATTTAATACAATTCTGATTGGAACAGAAAGCTACTCCTTGACAGAGACCTTTGTCTAAGGGTAAGACTTGTTCTGTTCCTAAGTTGAAAGAATGTGAGTCATTTCCACTGACAAATTTTGAATTTGCTGAAGTGTAGTGTTGCTTCAGATCTGTTCTTCTTAAACCTATCATCCTTTAAGGTACAGTGAGCATGAAATGCTACCTGCACATTTGAGAGTGGAGTAAATATAGATTGGTTCACCAACGTAATGCTGAATCTGTATCGCGCTTGTCCTTTTGGCATAGTAGATATATAATTCATAAGCAAGCAAATTAAATAGGACAACATCACCACCTTCTTGGACAGGGTGATTTTAAATATCTTTTGGTGACTCATTCTATCCTATTTTATAATAAACTTCTTTTATGTAATCCTTTCCTTGAATGTTCCATTAAAGGAGGATGACAGAAGGTAGGAGGTGAGAATGACTAGATGAGTATTCAGCACCAGATTGGTATTCCATTAATACAAACTACCATTTCCTTATCATCACAGAAAGACATTTGCTTGGATATCCATTATAAGGTTTTATTTTTACTAGAGGCTCACATTAAATTAACTCTGCATCCTAGTATTTGATTTCTTTAAACTGATAAATTATTTACTTAATGTTGTCAGAGATTCAAACAGAAACATTGTCTTTTCTTGCCTAAGGTGCTATGAAAAGTATATTTCTCTGTTCTGCACAGAACTCAGAGTATTCTGTACACTGCCTTGTCTCTTCTCCAAACACCCAATGAGGAAAAAAAAAAAAAAGAAAAAGAAAAGCCACCACTATGCCAAACTTGTATCAGTGATATTAAATTTTATTACATATAAAAGTGATGTTTGTAGCTACGCAGTGTAGTGGGTTGAGAAATTACCCCTGAAATAAAATTAAAATTAGCAGAGCAGCTCAGAGGATTTGGAAGTAAGATAAAGTTGTGTTTTATAGCAAGCTAAATTTACAGCCATATATGCAATATATATACATGTATGTACAATTATTTACAATTTAGAAATAATCTAGAAATCCAATCCTCTCCCCCTGGACAAAGAAAGCCCAGAAGGGGCCAACATCATCTTCTCTCCTCCCAGAGAGCAAACCAACAAGGCTCACCTGTTATCAGGAAAAGGTTAGTACATAGTGTGGAGGAGTCAGAGAGGCAAAGGAACAGTGACATATCCAAAGCCCCAAAGCCAAGAGAACAAAATTGTTTATACATTGGCTTTTTATCCCTCTTAGAAAACCAACAAATTATGTAGACTTTGTCATTATTATTCTTTTACATCCAATGCTCTAATTTATTTACATTCTGCGCTGAACCTTTTGAGTCCCCATTTCTCTTATTGGAATTGTCCAATAAGCCTTAAACTGCTACATACAGTCAGAAACCAAACCAAACCAAACTAGCCACAATTGCCAGTAATTACAAAGCCACGATGAAAATATTTTGCTTAAGTTTTGCTCCCTATAGTTTGTAAAAAATAAATAATCTTTGACCTGACCATGTTGTCACAGTAAAAAACCTTAAAATAATTTTTTTTCCTATATAAACATGATGACTATAGTGGCTATAGTTGAGAATGAGATTTCACACAGAGGGTGTTTTTCTCCAAATTAAGTCACATAGACTGAAGCAGCAAGGTTTTCTCTGTTTTCAAAAAAAATTGCTTGGTGAGCTTCAAATGCATTTCCCAGGCAAGTTTGTGGAAGCATAGATCAAGCCAAGACCATTGTTGAGCTGTAACTTATTTAACTGTTTTTGTTTTTCAAGATAGGTAAGATGTTCTTACCTTCATGGTTTCAATACTTGCAAGATAATGAAAAAAAAGACCAACAAAAAACCAAACAACCCAAACCATAATCGGCAGATTAATTAGTTGAACTAGCCATTGCTAACTGCAAGGTGGATACCAGCCTCCAACATTTACAAGGAGAGATTGAGGGAGCTGAGACTCTTCAGCTTGGAGAAGAGGAGCCTGAGGGATGACTTCATTCATGTTTATAAATATGTAAGGGGTGAGTGCCAAGAGGATGGAGCCAGGCTTTGCTTGGTGATGCGTGATGACAGGACAAGGGGCAATGGGTGGAAGATTTAAGCAGAAAAAAAGCAACAAACTCACAAAGTTATTATTCAGGAATTTGAATTATCGAGGGCCGAAATAAATCAGACATCACAACAAGAGCACAAGAGACTTAAGTTCTGTGTTTATGTTATTTTGAGGCATAGTAAGTTTCATGGAAACATGAGAAGGAATCTTTTCCCTCTGAAGGTGACCGAACACTGGAACAGGCTGCCTGGGGAGGTTGTGGAGTCTCCCTCTCTGGAGATATTCAAAACCCACCTGAATGTGTTCCTGTGTGGTCTGGTATAGGAGATCCTGCTCTGGCAGGAGAGTTGGACTGGATAAGCTTTCAAGGTCCCTTCCAACTCCTGACATTCTGTGATTTCAATTTACTGAAATTCAATGTCTATATCATAACAACCTTTCTATTGCTGTCCTTTATCATCTCCACTGTCCCCTACTTTCCTAACCCTCTAAAGAAGTAAGCAGGAAACTTTTATTCTGGTTTTGCATATTTATTTAGTATGCTTCTGGCACATTTTATGTATGGCACACTTAGACTGCAGTCCAGCTGCTATCTCCAAGGCAACTGGTCAGCAGCTTGGTTGAATTTATGTTCATGGAACGGAGAACAAAGGAATAAAGGAAAAAAAAAATACAAGGTTTCTCCTGCTTTATATGTCACAGGTGCATGGAGAGAGGGAGAAGGAGAGAGGAAGGGAAGAAGATTTCATCAGGGATCTTATAATTGGTTATACCTTTCAATTTTAATGTAAACTGAGACAAATACGATAGCAGCAACTGACAGTTTAGGAAACTGAAAGATTCTTAGACTTAATAAAAAGCAGAGAAATATTTCTAAAGAAATAACTTGCTTTATATTCAGTGGATTTTCTTGATCAGTCTTCTGTGCTAATGACAGTAGCAGTGACATGGAAGTTAAAGTGTGTCCTGGTAGGCATAAATCCTGCCAGGCTGGTTTAAACCCTTGCTCAGTTCTCCTTCTGTTCAGGGTCTGGAAGTTGAAGTAGATTGAGCAAAACAAAGCCTTGGGGCTAGGAGCTTAGCACTACCTGTCAGGTGTCTGGTGCACCCCTGCATGGTTGCAGGAGGCACGAAGCTTTGAATTTATTGGGTAGAACAAGAATGCTAAATGCCTATTGTCCAGTTAACTTTCAAATTGGTCTATTTAAGGGGGGATGATTTAGAAGCAGCAACCTTTTCTACACAGTAGCTTTTTGCTACACAAGCTGTCTACAGAGATCATCTCTCTGCCTTTAGCGGCTCATTACCTGGGAATCGCCATGGCCACCTGTTTGCAGCTTACACTGGCTAGCTCAGCAGCAACTCCTCTGCAGCAACTCTCTCTCCCCCCTCTCTGCCTGGANGTTAATGCTAAGCCTCTGCAGCACAGTTAGAATTGTTCCTGTTTCGTGTTCCTATTTTCCCAAGTTCTGATTGTTTAAACTGTTTAATTCTGTGTTAATAAATATCCTTTGTGCAAATATTTCCTGTGGACCAAAAATCCAAAGAATCTGAGGGATTTTTCCCTGAATTTTTGAATATTAATAATAAAAATTAATATTCAGAGATATTAATAATAGTAAGTCATAACCAGTTATTAATATCTCATCGTAAAGTGGCACCAAGTTTTGTTTGCTTGCTTAAAGAAAGTTTCAGCAGTTGCAAGTACAGATCAGATATTTACAAGAGAAACAGGCAAACTTTCATCTCATCAAGGCTAGTAAAATGAGTCTAATACTCCCTTTATTAGTATTTTGTGTGTAGCTTTTTTTGACAGGTGGGTGTCAGGTCAAATGCAAGCTCTCATTATCAAGATGATGACTGCTTTAGTGCTACGATAGTTTTTATTGTGTGTGATGTAAAATTACTGAGAGCATAATGGTCCCATGTTGTGTAGGCTTATCTGGGTTCCTTTTTTTTTTTTTTTTAATTTGATGGTGACATTAAACTTCACGAAGCTATCACCTGAAAGCTGACTGTTGCATTAACAAAGAGGTGTATTTAAGCATCAAAGAGATCATAGAATCATAGAATTATAGAATGGTTTAGGTTGGAAGAGACCCAATTGTGGCATGGTATTTCTACCGTTGGTTGACAGCAAAGATTGGTTCCTTTCTGACGGATTTAATGTGGAGAAAGCTAAAAAGGATGTTTTGGAGCTATGGAGATTATCTTTTTGGCATAGTTGGCAGGACAGCCCCAGACACTGTGCCCCAGAGAGTGCCGCAAGCCCGAGACTGCGACAAGCCCAAGTGGCTTATCTTTTGTTTTGAGTACTTATTCCAAAACATCTCAGCAAGCCTATGAGCGAAGTAGACATCACCCTTGTTTTTTTCTTTCACAGCCTGCAATGTAATTTTCTCTATTAAAATATTCCAATTAGCCTTAAACCAGCACAGAAGAGACCTCAACGATCATCCAGTTCCAACTCCCCGCCATAGGCAGGGACACCTCCCACTACAGCAGGTCACTCAAGGCCTCATCTAACCTGACCTTGAACACCTCCAGGGAGGGAGCAGCCACAACCTCCCTGGGCAACCTGTGCCAGTGTTTCATCACCCTCACTGGAAAGAACTTCTTCCTAACATCCCGTTTAAATCTCCCCTCTTTGCCAGTTTAAACCCATTACTCCTCATCCTGTCATTACAAGACCTTGTAAATAATCCCTCCTCAGCCATCCTGTAGGCCTCCTTCAGGTACTAGAAGGCTACTAGAAGGTCTCCTCAAACCCTTCTCTTCCCCAGGCTGCAGAGCCCCAACTCTCTCAGTCTGTCCTCATAGCAGAGCTGCTCCAGCCCTCTGATCATCTTCGTGGCCCTCCTCTGGACTCGCTCCAACAGTTCAATGTCCTTCTTGTGCTGGGGTGATGATGCACCATCTTTTACTGTAAGCTTTGCAACTCAAATTATGAAATAATTTGAGAAGTAAACTTTCATTAAAATATAATATGATAGTGTAAAATCAAAATTACTGCATAAATATTTGGGAATTTGCATACAGAGAAAATGGCATTTGTAATGTGTTTCATAGCAATTTTGAAAGTACAGGAGAGATGCAGAAAATCTAGAAGCAGTACTTTGAGATTTCCATCTGAAGTCTGAAAATTTGTGCATTTAAACTTTTATATATAAATATAGATATATAGACATTATATATATTTCACATATCTCTAATACAGTTATTTTATCATAAACAAGGAAGTAAAATTCCAGCTTTGTCATCAGTCTCACACTGACACCTACCTTATGATCTGAAAAAAGTTCTTTTAAATTCCTTGTTTCCCATAAAAGGACTCTTTTTATTTTCTCAGAACACTGGGGGAAAAATCTCGTGTAATAGTTTAAGAAATCTGATTTGAGGCACATGATGTTCACAGCACTTCCAAATGCTTATTGATTAAGCGAATTCACTAAATATTACTTCATTAGTAGATAAATCATTATGATAATCTTGTTTAATGTATACTTAATATGCCTAGTGTTATCAGCAACAGAAGGACAGGACTTTCCCATGCATTTTAAGATTCAATAATTTAGTGCAAAGGAAGAGTGATTTATTTATCCACAAAGAGAGACTGAAAAACCTGTTTAGTCTTGAGAAGACTGAGAGGAGATCTGATCCATGTGTACAAATATCTGAGGGGTGGGTGTCAAGTGGATGGGGCCAATCTCTCTTTGGCAGTCACCAGCAGCAAGACAAGGAGCAATGGATACAAACTGGAACACAGAAGGTTTCATTTCAACCTGAGGAGAAGCTTCTTTACAATGAAGATGATGGAGCCCTGGAACAGGTTACCCTGGGGGTTGTGGAGTCTCCTTCTCTGGAGAGTTTCCAAACCCACCTGGATGCATTCTTGTGTGAACTACCCTAGGGGATCCTGCCTTGGCAGGGCGGTTGGACTCAATGACCTCTGGAGGTCCCTTCCAACCTCTAAAGTTCTGTGATTCTGTGATTCTGTGACTACGAGTCCATATTGCACTGGCTGATTAAGGAGTATTTTTTTTTTCTTAAATTTGTATGATACATTGTCCTGGGTTTAGTTGGGATAGTGTTAATTTTCTTCACATATAAGTTGGGAAGGACCACACCCATGACACCCAGGTGACCCAGCCAGTGAGGTATTCCATACTACATGTCTACAGGAGAGCAGCCCTGTGGAGAGGGACTTGGGAGTGCTGGTAAATAACAAGTTATCCATGGGCCAGTAATGTGCCTTTGTGGCCAAGAAGCCCAATGGGATCCTGGGGTGTATTAAGAGGAGTGTGTCCAGCCGATCCAGGGGGGTTCTCCTATCCCTCTCCTCTGTCCTGATGAGACCTCCTTTCTGGAGTACTGTGTTCAGTTTTGGGCTCCCCAGTTTAAGAGGGACAGGGATCTGATGGAGAGGGTCCAGCAGAGGGCTACAAGAATGATTAGCAGACTGGACCACTGCCTGGTGAAAGGCTGAGGGACCTGGGGCTTTTTAGTCTGGAGAAGAGAAGACTGAAAGGGGATTTAATAAATGTTTATAAATACCTGAGGACTGAGTATCAGGAGCGGGGGGCAGGCTCTTCTCACTTGCTCCCTGTGATAGGACAAGGAGCAAGGGATGTAAGCTGCAGCACAGGAGGTTCCACCTCAACGCAAGAGAGAAATTCTTTACTGTAAGGGCCACAGAGCACTGGCACAGGCTGCCCAGAGAGGTTATGGAATCTCCTTCTCTGGAGACTTTCAAGGTCCATCTGGATGCATTCCTCTGTGACTTGAGCTAGACTGTATGGTCCTGCTCTGGCAGAGGGGTTGGACTCGTTGATCTCTCTGGGTCCCTTCCAACTCTTGACATCTTGTGATCATGTAATCTGCCTCTATGGGGACAAGGAGGGGTTGACGCAGGTGGTCAAATAAATTTTGAGGTGCAATGGGTATTTTGGCATGGGGGTGTCAGGTGAGTGCATCACATTTTATATTACACGTTTTTATATATGACTTCTTTGCTATTGTTGTTGTTCCTGTTGTTGGTTTGCTCCCTTGTATTCTGTTAAACTCTCCTTATCTCAGTCTGCTGGGTTTTGTATTTTCCCCCCAGTTTCTCCTTCCCATCCTATGGGGCATTGGGGTGCAATTGTGTGAACAGGCACATAGTATTTGGCTGGGCCCGGGCTTAGAATCATGACAGACATTAATTTTAAAAGCTAATCATTGCTGATCCATATAGAATTTATTATTAGACTGGTTTTAATTTAGTTTAGTTTTAAGAAACCACTGTTGATCTCTGCGATCAGCTACCTAAACTGGGCTAGTTTAGAAAAGTGACTTGCTTACGAGATTTCTTTCACCTATGATGAATTTGAAGGGTAATTTCTGTGTTTCAGATTCCTGTCATTGCTCCTGAAGGATGTCACTGAAGCAGAGCTATTGGTTTACTTTCGAGTGGCATCCTCCAAGTGGAAGTTCCCATCATCTAATGTATTCTCTTTTTCTACTAACAGTAGAAAATGGAAACAAGGCTGAAATAGGATCAGAATGATAATAAATAAATGTTGATGCTTTTAACCACAACTTAGTTTTTGTCCAGAATCTCATTTAGTATCTTGCTTGTCATTACCAATTTCTTTTTCCCCATCAAGCTGCAGTGAGCTATGTTACTTTCAGCAAGCATCATGCTTTGTTGTGTTTCACTTCAAGTTTCTACAAACCAGCAAGATGCTAAGTTATTCTGAGCAAGTCAATCTATTCCATGGAGTGACTTGTGACAAGCTGTGGAGCAATACTGAACCTTAATATCCAGGATCTCAAAGCAGTTATCTCAAAACCAGAGTTGAGTGACAGGGAAGCAAGGTGAAGGGAGATAATTTAGACAGGCTGTAACATATTAAGTAGAAGATTCTCTTACACTTAATCTGAAGTATTTGCTCTTGGTTTACTTTATAACCCAATTTGGAGGTCAGGCTTGGACCCAGAGGACTTTTATCTTCCTGCTCAGTTCTGGCAGCACGTAGAGGAATGATCAGGGGCAAATAGAAACCAAAAGATGAAATTCTGTTATAATTACTTTGCATAATGTGATTACCAAGGATTCATCTGAAATATAATTATTGCCTACAACTGTGTAAGAGATCCATGTCTGCTCTTCTCCCTGTAAAATTTAAAGTTACATTAGGGTTTGAATTTTGTTAGTAATAAACTATTGTACAAGTGCACACACAGTGCATAAATATAAAAGTAACTTGTATATATTATATTTGTCAAGCAAATACAGAAAATTATTCTCTGTCATTTTTGCAAGGCATCTAAAAAAATCTTGTAGAGGATAGGTCATAAATTACCTTCTGCAAAGCATGAGCATGAATATTAGATTTGCAGATAGAAATAATTAGATAATACAATAGAAGTGCTAAGACACACTGAAAGTCTCTTACTATTTTTTTTCTCTGAAACATTCTCATGATTTATATGTTTTTAAACCAGTCACTCCTCATTACTACATCATAATTAATTTCAGACTTGTATAACTATTTGAGTGATCAAAGGAAAATACTGAAAACTCCAAGTTCCATTTGTCTGACAGTTTATTGTTCTGCTTTTGACCACAGACAATCTGTAATCTTTCCTTTATAGATGCATAAATTCTGATCCAGACACAAAAATCCCCCAAAGGAACAACTTTTGCTCTCAATCTTTCCATTTCCAGCCTGCCTTTATACGCTGAAGTGCATTGAAAAGTGTTTTGGAAATCTGTCATCTGAGCAGTAATTTCAATTTTCACCAGAAAGTCACCAGCATAATTTAATGAAACTCAGAACTGAATGATCATAACCTGATTGATAGTAAGACCTACTGGTTGGATTACTTAAACACCTGCATTGCTGCTAATTGCTGCTACCAGTTGCTGTGCTACAACATCTCACTCCTGCAGTCAGTGAGCAAGATGTTTCTGAACAAGAATTGCCATTGATTTGGATACAAATGAGAATTATTTTAATGTCAGTTATCTTACATGTAGTCAGACACTTGGAGTAGGGGTAATCACCATCATTACAAGCCAACAGATGCTGTTGCCTCCTGTTCAAAGTCCATCTTTTGTCATGAAAACTTCCTCTGTCTTTCATTTTAGAGTTCTCTGCCTTGATGCAGTATCACATATCTGTTAAAGGTCTGAGGATATTTCACTTCACACTTTTGATTTACTCACACAGTAAGTTTCTATTGAAATTTGTGCTTCTGTGCTCAGTACTACTCAAACCTTTTTGAGTAGTACAGGGAAGAAAGCTTGCAGCAAAATTTTTTTAGATCCTAATGGTGACTGCTTTTGCAGGAGTTACTCAGAGAGCAGGGCTCTCAAATGTTTATTTCTACATTAAATGATATATGCTAATAATAACCCTTCAAATGCTAAGCTGGAGTGTGGTAACACAGTACATACATATGTAAGCCTACCAGTGAAAGGGGAACTTCTAGCCTTTCATCCCTGCCACATGTTTTTAGTCTCTGAGGTTTTTACAAAGCAATGTATAAGAATTGGGATTGGCTTCATGAAATTGCTGAGGAAGAAAAAAAAAGAAGGAGACAAAACAAAAAGGAGAAAGAAAAAAAGACAAAGACAAAAAGACAAAGACAAAAAGACAAAGAAAAGGAGAAAGAAAAAGAAAGAGAAAGAGAAAAGGGAAAAGAAAAAGGAAAAATAGAAGGAAAAATAAAAATAAAAAGAAAAAAAGATTAAAAACAACAAAAAAATTATTGTTAAATTTGCAGTCCACCAAATTAATGGACTTTGAGTGGCTAAAGGAGAAAGGTCCACTGGTTCCAGTTAGGACTTGCAGAAAATTCAGAAGCAATGCAAAGTAAGTTCTCATCATCCCAGAGAAACAGTTTTCCTCTCAGTCCAGAGATAATTAATCTACACAGCAGGGGGGTGATGTAGGATACTGTGAGAAGTCTATGCTTGGGGTGCAAGGCTTCTTAGGTCATGACATCACTTTTCCCCTTTCCCATACACCCTAGGAGGACATTCTACTAGTATTCCTGTAACAGAAAGACACCTCCCTCCATCTGCAGCATGGATGCTGAAGGGTTGCTGTTTGATGTCCCCCATATGTGGCACCCTGCCCTTGGTCAATGACCTTTCTGCACTTCCTGCCCTACCTTAGCCCAATTAAAGGTGCTTCAAGAAGAGCTGTTATTCAAAGTGTTCAAAATCCCCCAGCAAACTTTATTTGCAATGGAGGAGGAGCTGTTGACAGGAAGAGTTTATCTGGTGGAAGGGGAAAGATGATCACTTTCATCGGGGAGGTGGGAAAGATCAGCTAGGAGTGAGTTGGCATCACACCACTTCAGTCTGCACAGCTGCAGCCCGAAGAAGAGGTTTCTCCACTCATTGTACTTCAAATTAGAGGTAGAGTAATTTTAAATCTAATAAGCAGCTTCAGTAGTCTCGCAGGATGAATTTGGGCCTTGATAAAGTATGAGTCATATCCCAAGAAGGAGGTCAGAAATACTACTGCTGTTTACTTCATGGAAATTATATGGGAGAGACAAGTTCAGAAGTCCTGGTTAAGAAGCTTCTGCATCTCAGTAGTTTTCTTGTTGCATGTCTTAGCTGAGAGAAGGTGGCAAGTCCCTGGTGTTGTGTGGACTTTTGCAGTGCCAAAAATAAGCAACAATTTCTTGTAGGAAAGGAAAAACTGTAGAGGATATTCTCTTACGTTTTTTTTTTAATCCTCTATTTTTGACAAATAATTTTGTAGAAGGATAAAGGAAATATATACAGAAGACTGATTATAACTTAAATACTGTCTATGTCCCTCTTCTTTTCTTTTTAATACAGCGAAATTAACATTGAAATTAACCCTACTTCAGCTTTAAGAATCAACTACTGCAATTTAAAATGAAACAATTTCATACTCTGTTTAGTGTTAAGTTAAAGAGAAAATTATAGTTATGATTCCCAATAGTCTAAGAAAATTTTGTAAAATGATTTTTTTTTCTTTTAATAATATGAAGTTTTAAATAAATGTTTCTGGATTATATTTAACTTCATTAACCAGATTGGATGTTAGAAGAAGTTCTTCACCATGAGGGTGGTGAGACACTTCCACAGGTTGCCCAGGGAGGTTATAGAAGCCCCATCCCTGAACGTTTTTAAGGCTGGGCTGGATGTGGCTCTGAGCAACCTGATCTAGCGTGAGGTGTCCCTGCCCATGGCAGGGAGGTTGAAGTTAGATGGTTGTTGAGGTCCCTTCCAGCCCTGACAGTTCTATGACTAACCTCTAGCAAAATATGATTTATTTTTCTTTTTGCTCTTATCCATTCTTTTTCCAGGCATCATTAAATTCTGTGTTGCTCTACTTAATGCTGACATAAGGAAAGTGTAAGATTGGAAGAGCAACACTTAATCCAAATCAAATACAGGAGGCAAAATACATCCGGCTATGCCTTTCAGTGTCCATATTTTGTGATAATCAGCATTCTAAGCTGGTCGGCCATGAAAGCATTCACAAAATGTTAGCTTTCATTATCAGACAACAGCGTGTATATTCTGTCTGACACAGCCTTAGGAAAAAGTCTATCAGAAAGGTCATAAATATTTTGAAGTGTTTTCAAAGAGCTTAGCAATTACCTGTTGAATTTTACTCAGATACTGGCTGTTCTTTCTTTCTGAAGGTAAATCCATATGCATCATCCTCTAATAGGAAAAGAACAAAACAAGGAAACAAGGAAAACTACTCTGTCATAGTATATTTAATACTGTGATAGTACAAAGAACTTGAATCACAGGAAACATACCTTGTCTTAAATGCATTAGCCCTAAATCACTATCAGGCTTTCAGAAAACCTCTTACACTGTAAAAATACACTAAAGAAACCTAGCTTTTCTTCATTCCTTTTTAGTATGCCATTTCCCCCTAATTGCAACATTTTTTTAGTACCGATAATCACACTGTTAGGAATTATACCAACAAAAAAGAAAACAAAAAACAACAACAACAACAACAAAAAAAGACAAAAATATTACAAATATTTTCTTCTGTAAGAGAATCAGAGAATCATAGAATGGTTTAGGTTGGAAGATCAAAAATTATCCAGTTCTTACCCCCCACCATAGACAGGGACACCTCCCACTAGAACAGGTCACTCAAGGCCTCATCCAACCTGGCCTTGAACATCTTCAGGGAGGGAGCAGCCACAACCTCCCTGGGCACCCTATGCCAGTGTCTCACCACCCTCACTGGAAAGAATTTCTTCCTAACATCCAGTTTAAATCTCCCCTTTCCCAGTTTATACCTGTTACTCCTCGTCCTGTCATTAGACGACCTTGTAAATAATCCCTACCCAATTTAGAAGTAAACATTTATGTGAAAAGAATTTACAGCAGGTGCAATCTGGAAGAAGGGAGAGGATCAAAGGGTAAGAAACAATTTATAAATAGCACAGATACAAAATTCAGGGGATTTTGGGATGGAGTTCCTTTTCTGATAGGTGCACTGATAATACAACAACACACACAATCTAATGTATCTAATTATATCATATGCGTTACACCTAATAACACGCAGACAGAAACAATGAATTAACACATCATATAATTTGATATTAGAAGTCTTAAATGCAATTCATGATAGACTGATCATTAAACAAACATAAAATCTTTAAAAATATAAAAAATAATATTCCATATGTTGATCTACCAAAATATTCAGATATCCCTGGGTACATACATATGAGAAGACTATTCCAGTGACTCTTTCTTCAGATTTGGCATCATTTTTCACCTCAAGCTCTGCAGCAATGTATCCTGGGGCAGCAACATTTGCATGGTTTGGTCTAGTATGGGCAGCTGAAAATCCATTTTCTTGGCACACCATCCATGTGTTCAAAGAAGCAATTTGGGATGTGTATGAGTTGAGACCATTTCATTCCTCTCAGAAAATATTCTTTGGAGACTGACTTTCCAAAGAAATTTTGGAGGGAGTAAGTCAGTCAGTCAGTCCAGTCTTAAACTTTTGGGATTTTACTGCCCAGGAAACCATGTTTTCCAGTAAGACTTTTCGTTCTCATGCTTGTCACAGATTTGTTATTACTAGAAGTGTTTTTTGGAGGGAGGAGTATTTCTATTAGCATGTGAAGGGTTATGATCTAAGGACATGTTGAATAATGTGTTAAATGGTTGTCATGGGTTGACATTATAACAGTATCAAACAACAGGATTTAATTCCTCCTGGCATCATGCACGAATGCCAGGTAATTTGAAAATCCTATCCAAAGTTTGCCATTAACATCTCCCTGTTTTGCACAGGCCCATATGGAGATGATTTATGTGGAATACATCTCTTTTTTCAGATTGTGATGCAGCATTTAAATATGAAGCCAGTACTACACAACTGCACTGATCCCTGTACCAATCACAGGATCACAGGATGTCAGGGATTGGAAGGGACCTTCATAGGTCATCAAGTCCAACCCCCCCTGCCAGAAGAGGACCATAGAATCTAGCTCAGGTAGCACAGGAACACATCCGACAGGTCCGCAAAGTCTCCAGAGAAGGAGACTCCACAACCTCTCTGGGCAGCCTGTACCAGTGCTCTGTGACACTTACAGTAAAGAAGTTCTTCCTCACGTTGAGCTGGAACTTCCTGTGCTGTAGTTTACAATCCATTACCCCTTGTCCTATCACAGGGCACAACTGAGAAGAGTTTGTCCCCTCCTTCTTGACCCCCAGCCCTCAGATATGTACAGAAACGTTAATTAGATCCCCTCTAAGCCTTCTCTTCACCAGAGCAAACAGTTCCAGGTCCCTCAGGCTCTCCTTGTAGGGCAGTGCTCCAGCCCCTTCCGCATCTTAATCATCTCCCTGAACATCAAGTAAGACAACATTGCATTTAGACAAAGTTCAGCTACCTGACTGCTTGTTACACATGAAATAAATTTCTCTTGTGGTTTCTCAGCTTACCTTTATGAACTCGGTTAAATATAAATAGCCCCTTCACACTGAAGATATAGATTGCTTTCAAAGAAAGACAACACTGAAAAATGCTAGGGATTTCTTATGAAATACACATCTAAGCCCAACCAAATCATTAGCTTTTCCTTTATCTTGACAGAACTGAAACTACAATATTCACTATCTCAAAAAATGTTATTCCCTTAGCTATTGGGAATAATCGCACATTGTTTAACAAATGTGATCATTTGCACTTTCAGAGAGATCATTTCATTAGAGCTTTTCAACTAAAGATATGATTTTCACTGCTTTGTAATTGCTCATTATTCCTTTTAATCACTGAAATATTATTCATTGTGCGCTGAGGAAGGAAGTCAGCCTAGAAAAATAATAATAGATATTTTAGATAGTTCGAACTAGGAATATTTTATTCTATTGTATAAAAATATTCAGGAAGTGGTTCTAGAAGAAAAAGAATGAGAAAACTTCATTCTGAAGTGTGTGTTTGTCCTCCAATCTACTCCCAAATCAAAAAGCATTATTGCTGTTAGGTGAGTCCAGTGTCCTGCAAAGGATTCATCTCACTAGAAGTTTCTGTCCATCATTAAGAATTTGTGATCCTGAGGGTATTTTCCAACCTGAATGTTTCTGTGATTCTATGACATAAAAATCTGACACTGCTCTACTTACACGAACCTCTCAAGAGCATACATTGGAGGGATGGGAAAGGAAAGGGGAAAGCAGTATGGAAAAGGAGTAGACAGCTCTCTGCTCTTTGGAGATTAACATAGAACAGGAAGGTGACAATGCAAACCCAGGTATACTTTAGTGTTCACCAGAAGTGAAATCTCCCTTAATCCAAAATCCTGCATGTACAAAGCTTTGTCTTCTCTTCCAGCATTCCAGCTCAGTTACGTGTCCAAAACTGACCTGTGGAGTGGAACAATAAATGCATTAAACTGAATTCCTATGATTTGCCTGCTATGAGCTGTGGCAGAAAAAATCTTGTGTAGCAGTCAGGCTGCATATGTGTTATTTATTTTTTTTTTTTTACCTCCTCAAGACACAACATCCTTCAGTTAACGAAATCATCAGAAACAACAGTTTTATTCTAGGTGGCAGGGGGTTTGGTTGTTTGTTGGTTTGGGGTTTTTTTGTTTGCTTTGTTGTTTGTTTTGTGGTTGGTTGGTTTACTTTATTTTTTTGTGTTTGGGCTTTTTTGACATTGTTCTGGGGAGCGTGTGGGGGTTTTTTTGTTGTTGTTGGGGTTTGTTTGTTTGTTTTGGTTTTGGTTTGGAACTGCAAATGAAACTTTTAGTAGCTATAATGACAGTAACAGTAGCTTGTCATATTACTTCCCACCAGGCTCATGAGGTACACTAACTACAGCTGTACCAAAAACAAAACCCCTCAAACTTAAAATCTACAAATGTGAGGGAAACACACTGCTACCACATTCATTAAGCTCATTTTTGCTTTTAAGCAGCAAATGACGGAACAGATTCACAGAAGGAGAAAGCACTAAGGATATCGAGGGCATCATTTGATATTGCGGACATTGCTCTCTGAAAACTTTCGGATCCTGCCTGGATCCATTCCCGTGCAGCCTGCTCTGAGTGATCTTGCTTTGGCAGGGATGTTGGACTTGATTTCTGGAGTTTCCTTCCAACCCATATCCCTCTGTGATTCTGTGGTCATCTGATAAACCAACCTGCCTGGGGAATAGTCCTGAGAAAGAAATCACTGTAGTGTTGGAAGAAGCAACTCATGTTTAAGTACACACTTACATCTCTGCTCCAAGTACAGCCAAGCAATAACATCATTACAGGATGTTAAATGGTTTTGAACCCACAGGCTCTGGCTTATGAATGCAGAAAGAGGGTTGAAGTGACTGGGCTGGCCTCTTTCAGTTCATCTTTATACACATGTGCTATGCTACTGCAATGCTTTGAATCAAGGGCAAAAAAAGGGGAAAAATATCCAGCAGCTGCAGGAAGAAGAGAAACAGTAGGCAGTATCATAAGAGATTGTTTAGCACAAAACTTCATCTTTATTGCTCTGATTTGTTCAGTTTACACTTAAATGAGTGATATGAGGGAAAAGATACCAGGAAAAGATGTCTTCATTAGAGAGAGCTTGTAATTCACTAGCATGTTACTAATTACCTCACTTCTGCCTTTCAGTGCTCTTCAATCTTCTTACTAATTGTTGGCTGCAAACAGAATGGAGCTATACAGCTTGCATAAGGATTCCTAAAGAGTTCAAACTTTGCTTTGCACAATAGAGCCAAAGGACATTACCTGTTTTCCTTTATCATCATTCATCTTCAAGAAGAAGAAAGGAATAGGATATCTAATGCAACAACAGTGAAAGCAATAGGTTTTGTTTTGTTTTTTTTTCACTTTCTTAGCATTTTCTGTGAAAGTATCTTCAAATGCTTATTTTGTGTTTGTTTCCTTGTCTGTTTTGGTGTTTGATAATTTTGTTCTCTCTATGTCTGTCTGGGTGATTGGTTGGGTTGTTTTATTTAATGTTAGGGTATATTTATCTTCTTCATAACAGTTACTTGCAACTTAATTCACAGAATCACAGAATTAACCAGGTTGGAAAAGACCTTCAAGATTATCAAGTCCGACCTTCAAGATTATCAAGTCCAACCTTCACCTAACACCATCTAATCAACTAAACTATGACAGCAAGTGCCACATTCTACCTCTTTTTAAACACTTTCAGGGACGGGGACTCCACCACCTCCCTGGGCAGCCCATTCCAATGCCAGTCACTCTTTCTGTGAATCACAGAATCATTGAGGCTGAAAAGATCCCTGAGTTCATCAGGTCCAGCCTATAACCTAACACCACGATGTCAGCTAACTCATTCCACCAAGTGCCACATCCAATCTTTTCTTAAAGACCTGTAGGGATGGTGACTCCATCATCTTCCTGGTCAATACATTACAGTGCCTAATTGCCCTTTCTGTGAGGAATTGCTTCCTAACATCCAGCCTAAACCTCTCCTGGCACAGCTTCAGACCTTTGAAGTGATTGTTTTCTGTTTTGACATTGCAAATCTGTTGGGTATTTTTTGTTTGTTTGGTTTTTTTTTTCCTAAATATCTGACACTGGCAACAGGTGCATTGGAGAATTCTAGTATATGAGGCAGGATTTGCATTCCTGATAACACCTGTAAACCACAATACTGAACAAATACTTGCAACCATGTTTTGTAGGCACAGTTGGAGAGGTCTGGGTCACAGTCTGGTAGAGCTCCTTAATATGACTTCATTGCACTACTGTATATAGGTTGCCCCAGTCCATGTCTCTGAAAGCTTTTCTACAGCTGAATAAATCCAGAGTACTTTCTCAGTTTTGGCCTGTCATTTTTTTCTGGGGTATATCATCACCACTTGTAATCTCATCATGGGAATGGACTTTATTGCCCTGTCTTGAAATTTCATCACTAGCACAGGGCACACACACACAGACACACAAATGTGCAGACACACACTGTGAAAACTTTTTATAGAGCCCTTCTAATGACAAATCTGAATTTACAGTTCATCTTTTCAGGATATATGGCAGCTGAAACAATATTTATTTCACAAAGATGCCAAAGCAAGTGTTCCTCAAGATAATAAATAAAAGAAATAGAGCAGAATAGACCAAGCATTTTAAATTGCTTCCCTGTTCTGCCTTTTTTTTGTGTGATATTGGGGTTAGGAGACTGTTATTGCATGACTCTCCTCTGTCTAATGAGTTTCTACTTTCTGTGGCTCACCAGACTCCTGGTATAGCACAAACAACTATTTTTTGTCCCTCCTGAGCTCTCTCCAACTTTGCTCTCTGCTCTCTCTTCAAAGCTCTGTCTTTTTATTTTTTTTTCTCTAATTAAATATAGACCTCCTCTGCTTCTTCATATTCTGCAAAATTCCAGCTTCTTCTTAGGCTTACGTGAACAGTCTTCTAGAGCTCTAGAGCTAGATCTGTTCTTTCTGAAGGTGTTGGTCCTTCACACCTGAGACACTGCACATGGATAAAAGCATATTATTCTGTGAAGAATAGGGTTTAAAGTGCTTTCAGTTTTTTTGTTTGGTTGTTTTTTTTTAACGGAAAAAATCATCCATTCATGTGTTCTGCAAAGTATTTTAAGCACAGATGCTTGGNACCTTCCAGCACATCCATAGCCCTCCTGTTACAGGGGCTCCAGAACTAGACACAGTATTCTATGCGGGGTCTCACCAGTACAGAGTAGAGGGAGAGGATCACTTCCCTCGACCTGCTCTTCATAATCCAAAAGCACAAAACAGAGAAATGGTAGGAAAAGACAAAAAAAAAAAAAAAAAGGAAAAAGAATTCTCCATAGGGATATTTCCATTCCTCTTTAGAAATGTGATATACATTCTGATGACAGAGCATTATGTTCATCACTTAGAAATGTAAGATTTGCTTCAAGGTTTTTTTTTCTTCTGTGCTGCCTTTCTCTGTAATTATTCAACTAACATAGTTCCTCAGAAAGAGAACAGATGGTTTAAGTAAGCAAGTTGATTGAAAGAAATAGATTATGTAATAAAGTATAAAAGAATATTGGACTTAATGAGAATAATTTGCTTTCAAATTGGAGTGCTTTTTCTTTTTTTTTTTTTTTTCCTTCAAAGGCAAAATAAAGTCTTTAACATTTAATTTCAGAATATTGTGGATGAAAAATGTAACTGTTCTTCATGGCACATCAGATCAAAACAATACAAATTAACCATGAGGTTAATTTTCAGTTAGCAGCTGAAACTGTGGAGCTGTAGATTAAACAAACAGATATTCTAATATACACAGCAGATATTTTAAGATTATAAAGCATAGCTTGTGTGCTTATTGCCATATTATAAAATAATTGCCCACAGTTCTACTGCATCTTCTCAAAAATACCTGATTGCAATTTAATTTTACTGAAGACTCTCGGTTTGATAAGCTTAACAAAGTGTTACCTAAGTATGAAGGGGATGGATTCCATTACAGTTACAGCATGACTAAGGGATTGTGATCCCCTGAGTCCATTTGCTAAACCTGCAAGCTTTATTAGGAGGCAATTTAGTTGATTAGGACCATTCAACTCAGAAATATAGGATGAAAAACTCCAACAAAACCTCCACTTCAGTAGATGAGTATCTATTCATTTGGTGCTCTAACTAGGAACATTCCTTCATCTGTGAGATTATAATCAGTTGTTCAGTGTCACAGGTCAGTGACAATCATCTCAAATGCAATGCCCTGATTTAACTTCTGTTGTTGCAGCAGTTCACCCTTGGGGCTGATACTTCTGTTCCTTACTAATTTTCCCAGATCAAGCTTAACAAATTTCTCTGTGTAAAAGTTAGATTTGAAGTGTAAGCCTTTAAAATTATTTCAAAGCAGGAATAGCATCATAATGTCCAGCATCTTAGGCTGGACATTAGGAAGAAACTCTTCACAGGAAGAGTGATCACTCATTGGAATGGGCTGCCTGGAAGGTGGTGGAGTCACCATCCCTGAAGGTGTTTAGAAGGAGGTTGGATGAGGCACTTAGTTAATCAGAAGATTTTAGGTGATAGGTTGGACTCAATGATCCTAGCAGTCTTTTCCAATCTGGTTAATTCTGTGATAAAAGGGCACAAAAACCTCTCAAAGAAGATTAAAATAACAAAACAGAAGTCTCTCAATTAAACTTTCAGTGAGTTTCAGCAGCAAAGTAAATAATTCTTGCAAGCTATTTGTCTCTATTTGGAAACAAACTAAGGTGTTGTCTTTCATTATTTGAACATTTCTGAAGGTGTCCAGAGGAGGCCACAAAGGTGATCCAGGGACTGTTACACCTCTGCTATTATAGGCTAAGGGAACTGGGATTGTTCAGCCTGGAGAAGAGAAGACTCTAGGGGGGGCCTTATAACTTGCCTTCCAATACCTGAAGGGAACCTATAGAAAGACTTGAGAGGGACTTTTTAGAAGTGTCTATCAATAGGATAGGGAAAATAGATTTAAATTGAAGGCAAATAGGTTTAGATTGGCTCTTAGGAAGAAATTCGTCATTACTAGGCTGGCCAAGTCTGCAGAATCGATCGTCTGGAGACGCTATAGATGTTCACTCCCTGGAGATGTTCAAGACCAGGTTGGACAGGGCCTTGAATAACCTGGTCTGGTCGAGAGGCATCCCTGTCCATAGCAAGGAGGTTGGATTAAGTGATTTCTAAGGTCTCTTCCAGCCTAGGCCATTCTATGATTCTATGTTTCTTTGTCCATTGTTGTCTGAGATAACTCCTGCCTAGATCGCATTTGGCACCATCGAGTGGGTGCTCTGACAAGTCCTAAATGCAAGTATGTTTAACTACCCTCTCTCTGTAGGAACTCCCTTGTATGGGAAGATTCCACCACATGCTTGATAAATCATCAAGATGATTGCTGAACTACAGATCTGCAGCAAAGGATGGAAAATGTCATCTAAGCATCACTAGGTCTGCAGAGAGAGCTGCTTTTTCTTTAGGTAGGTGGTTGTAACCCTCGGCTCAGCATGTCAGCTTTTGGATTTATCTTCTTGAGGCAGAGAGGTGGATCTGGGGCTCCTGTGGAGAAGTTAAATATCTAAAGAAAACATTGCAATACTACATTTATAAAAGCCTAAGGGCTTTACTCAATCTGGTACGTTTATCTCACTGCGTCAAGCTGGCAATGAAACTTAAAAAACAGTATTGGCTACTGGGTTAATAGAAGAGAAGGAAGTAGTTGAGAGCACAGAAAACCAAGGCAGTTCAGGCAGTTTCATTGCTTAGCTGTCATTGACAGGTTGTCCTACCCCACACATATCAGCCTTCACTATTTCATGTGATTTACTTACTCTTTTTTCTTCCTCACCCATTCAGAAAGTCACCACCATTCCAAGCCCTCTCCTCCGTCCCCTCCTCCTACTCCTTTCCATAATGGGGTTAACCAAGACTGTCCAAATCCTGTTTCTTAAGACAAAATGAAACACATAAGGACAACATATGTCAAGTATTAATTTGCTCCATGGTGCCCAGTGCACCTTGGTTGGACTAGTTTAATAAAAATAGCTGTTTTCCATAAACCATTATATATATTTTCTAGAAATTTCTCAATTGAATAAAATTATATATTACTCCAAGCTCACAAGGAGCCGAATGATCTTTTTAAGGCAAGGCAATATATACACAGGGAGAAAACTAAAGCTAAACTATAGCAGCTATTCTACCATCCAACAACATCTCCTTAGCAGCAAAGGGGAAATCAGGAAAAGGAGAGAGGACCCACAGGTGGAAATGAAAACTGATTTAATGCAATAGCCAAAGTTCTACCAGCTTCCATATAAAGTATATAAAGTTATAATCAGTCCAGCAAGTGCAGCAGTCTCAATACTCAGTCCCAGCTACCTGAAGGGACATTGTGGAGAGGCTGCTGCTGGTCTCTTCTCACAGGTAATTGGAGACAGAACAAGGGGAATGGCCTCAAGCTGAGACTGGGTAGGTTTAGATTGGACATTAAGAAAAAAAAAATAAATCATTGAGAGAGTGATCAAGGACTGGAATGAGCTGCCCAGGGAGGTGGTGGATTCACCCACCCTGGATGTGTCTAAGGGTCATTTGGATGTGGTGCTTAGGGCTATGGTTTAAGGTGAATCTTGTAGAGTAGGGTTATGGGTTGGACTTGGTGATTCTGAGGGGCTTTTCCAACCTGGGTGTTTTTGTGACTCTGTGATTCTGTGAATAGAATCCTGAAGAGAAGGAAAGGAATAAATAGGAGATGAAACAAAAAGTCCCTCCTTCTCCTCAGCAAACTTCCTACTTTATACTGAGTGTGACGCTTATGGTCTGGGCTAAACCTATGAGCCATTTCAAGCCAGCTGTCCTGGCTGACTCAGAACTGCTAATGGCTTGCAGCCTTTGATATTATCCCAGCAAAACGAGGACTTCAGCGAAGCTATAATCTTACTCTTTACCTTTCATCAGTTAATGTTAACCTCATATGTCTGTGCATCAACAGCTTATCAAGAATGACTTTAATGTTGGCATTTGCTTCAGTAAGAGGTGCATTATTAAATGTTTCCACCCATTTTAGAAGCCCTAGTACTGATATTAGATTAATGTAGAAATGTTGCTAGAAAGCCAACAAAAAAAAAAAAGTGTTTTTTTTAAACCTATGAAATCAGTTATGAATTAAATAAATGCACATCTGTGAACGAAGAAGGTATTTGAAAATAAATAATTTCTACATCATAAGAAATATTCAGCCTTTTGTGATAAATTTGACTATGTAAGTTGTTTTTGATTTTTCCTAGAGGTGGCTCAGAACATTGGCTAGGGATTAGAGACCACGAAACTTCAGAGTCAAATGATGAGTCATATTTTTTAATTACTAAGAAATGTCCTGAACTTAACATGAAATAATGAGTGATCTCAACATTTTGGATGCAAATCAACTATGTGGTTGAAGGGAATTGTTTAGTTTTATTTCAAAACATTTAAATTGCTTTATTTAACTGCACATTCAACAAATGTTTTAGAAGTAATCATTAATACCTTAAAAAAAAAAAAAGCTTAAATGCTTTTACTTTCCCTGAAATTGTTATTTAGTATAAACTGAACTATCCTAACATCTCAATCACACTTGGAATGGGTTTATGAAGTGGTAAATATGTTAAATAGCTTTTAATATTATTTTGAAACCAAGTTTCATTTCTATGTTATTATCAGATATTTAGGAAAAAAGTTCTTCACCATGAAGGTGGTGAGACACTGGAACAGGTTGCCCAGGGAGGTGGTGGAAAAATATCCCTGGAAGATTTTAGGGCCAGGCTGGATGTGGCTCTGAGCAACCTGATCTAGTGTGAGGTGTCCCTGCCCATGGCAGGGGAGTTGGAACTGGATGATCCTTGAAGTCCCTTCTAACTCTGACAATTCTGTGATTTATTCTGATATCTCGCTATGCACATTCCATTTAGAGTACTACAGAAGGAATGTGTTTATGTAGCAGAAGGAAAGCCTGCTGATGGAAACAGGTGTGTAGGAAGCAATTTTTATTTCACATTATGATATGTTTTTATAGTAATGATATTACTATGTCTGTTTAACCCTGCTATTGACTTCACCTTTACATTGGATGAGGCCTTGAGTGACCTGTTTTAGGAGGTGTCCCTGCCTACAGTGGAGAGTTGGAACTAGATGCTCTTTGAGGTCCCTTCCAACCTAAACAATTCAATGGTTCTATGATTCTAACACTGCACAAAGACTTCTTTCTTTTCAGATGCAAGTATTGGTGATTTCTTATTTTTAAATACTAATATAATTAATAATGATCATAATAGCTCTTTCATTGGTTGGATTCAGTTGAAAGCAGAGACAAAAATCAGAGAAATTTGTTCCCTATGTGCTGTCCTTAAATGCAATCAAGTTAAACCAGATTTTTCACTGAGATGAATCAGAAATTACAAGTGACAGGAAATGGTTGCAAACTGCACCAGGGGAGGTTCAGGCTGGATATTCAGAAATAATTTTTCACTGAAAAGGTTCTCAGACATTGGAATGGTCTCTCAGGGCAGTGGTGGAGTCACCGTCCCTGGGGATGTTCAAGCAGTGTGTGGATCTGTCACTTAGAGGCATGATTTAGTGTTGACCCTTCAGGTCTGGGTTCAAAGTTGGATGATCTTTGAGGTTTGTGCATTCTGTGGAATGCAACAAAACCATATACTTTCTATGTGAGTCCACAACACTGGTGTGACTGCCATGAAAATTATCTCACTTCTAAAGTCTTCTCAGCAATTGTAACAGCAATTACAGTTTTACATCCCAGACATTTCTAGCCATCAAGTCTTAGCAAAAACTCAGAAATGTGTACCTAAGACCTTTACAAGAAATTGTCAAAGTATACAAATAAATGAGTTAATGTTTTTTTACTTCATAATTCTCAAGCCCTATTCAGGGTTGTACAGCTGCTTCTGAGACACAGTCTACCTCAAAAGCTTTCCCTTTAAGCTAAAGCCTCTTTAAATATGTTATTTTCAGGATGTCAGGGTATACTCTGCCACTTATTCATTTTTGCAATTCTTATTTAAATCAGTGGAGTTGCAATGTGAAATAATTTAATTTAGTGAGTCCTGCAATCTTGACTGATATCTGTATCTACTGTATTCATAAAAATCTGGCAAGGGAGAGAAAAAGATCAAACCACACATCTGTCATTTGCACTGTGTTAGAACACAGAAACCTCAGCTAAAGCAGTAGCCTCGTGTCTTATTGCTGACTAAAGTCACAATAAATGACAGTCCTCATCTGAGAACAGCAAACCACTCCTTTTCACCACACGGGATCAGAGAATCACAGAAATATTCAGGTAGGAAAAACTTCTCAGGATCACCAAGTCCAACCAATATTCCTACTCTACAAGATTTTCCCTAAACCATATCCCCAAGCACCACATCCAAATGACCTTTAAACACATCCAGGGTTGATGACTCCACCACTTCCCTGGGCAGCTCATTCCAATGCCTGACCACTCTTGCTGGGGAAAAAAAAATTTCCTAATATCCAGTCTAAACCTAGCCAGTGGCAGCTTGAGGCTATTCCCTCTTGTTCTATCACCAATTGCCTGGGAGAAGAGACCAGCACCAACCTCTCCACAACTTCCTTTCAGGTAACTGTAGACAGTGATGAGGTCACCCCTCAGCCCTCTTTTTTGAACTAACCATCCCCAGCTTCATAAGTTACTCTTCATATGATTTATTCTCC
>WBNM01010030.1:0-13204 GCA_013399055.1 Ramphastos sulfuratus | reverse complement strand
AGTACTCCAGATGAGGTCTGATTCTGTTTCCAAATGAAACACTTTTGAGTGCGCTCAGCGAGTCTGATGATGATGCAAGGCTGGGAGGAGTGGCTGACACCCCGTCAGGCTCTGCTGTCATTCAGTGAGATCTGGGCAGGCTAAAGAGCTGGGCAGAGGGAACCTCATGAAGTTCAACAAGGGTTGAAGCAGAGTCCTGCACCTGGTGGGGAGTAACCCCCTGCAGCAGTACAGGTGAGGGAGTAACCTGCTGGAAAGCACCTGGGTGGAGAAGGACCTGGAAGTACTGGTGGACAACAAGTTCACTGTGGGCCAGCACTGTGCCCTCATGGCCAAGAAGGCAAATGGCCTCCTGGGGTGCATTAAGAAGAGTGTGGGCAGCAGGTTGAGGGAGGTTCTCTGCCACCTCTACTCTGCTGCAGTGAGGCCACACCTGGAATATTGTGTCCAGTTCTGGGCTCCCCCGTTCAAGAGGGACAGGGAATTACAGGAGACAGTCCCAGGGGGGACCACAAAGATGCTGAGGGGACTGGAACATCTCTCATAAGAGGAGAGGCTGAGAAACCTTGGAGTGTGTAGCCTGGAAAAGAGCAGGCTGAAAGGAGATAGCAGACTGGGAGGAGATCTTTTCAATGGTGATCAGTATCTCAAGGATAGAAGTCAAGAGGATGGGGCTGGGCTCTTTTCAGCTGTACTTAGTGATAGACGAGGGGCAAGGTATACAAACTAGAACACAGGAGGTTTAACTTAAGTTCAAGGAGAAATTTCTTTGTTGTGAGGGTGTCAGTGCACTGGACCAGCCTGCCCAGAGAGGCTGTGAAGTCTTTGTGGACTTTCATAACCTCTTTGGACACTTTCCGGTACAACCTGCCTAGGAGAACCTGCTTTAACAGGGGAGTTGGACTAGGTGATCACCAGAGATCCCCTCCATCCCCTACTGTGCTGTGATTCTATGAACTGCCTTCCCACTTCTCTGGCTGGCTCTGCTGGGCACCTGTTGCTGCCTTGGAAGGAGCCCACATGTGCCTGGCAGACTAAGCATGCTGATTGAGGGCAGGACCCAAATAATTACCTCTCCTCATTCAGAAGGTAGCACTTGTTAAACAGCATAGATTTAATAACTTTAATTAATATAACTTTAATAACTTTAATAATTTAAACACTTCACAGACTCACAGATTGCGTCAGGTTGGAAGGGACCCTCAAAGGTCATCTTGTCCAACCCCTGTTTTTTTCCTTTGTGATGTTCAGTTATTGTGGAAATATTTAACCATAAGGTACTGAAACATGTTTCTGAAGCATCTCCCTTTGTGCCAAGGCAGGTTTAGGCTGGGTGTTAGGAAGAAGTTCTTCACAGCAAGAGTGATTGACATTGGAATGGGCTGCCTGGGGAGGTGGTGGAGTCCCCATCCCTGGAGGTGTTTAAAAGGAGGCTGCATGAGGCACTTGGTGTCATGGGTTAGTTAATTAGAAGGCGTTAGGTGATAGGTTGGACTCGGATCATCTTGAAGGTCTTTTCCAACCTGATTAATTCTGTGCTCACATCTTGTTTTGCCATTTCAGTTTTGAGGATACCCCCAAAAAGTGCTCACTCAGGAGACTGTTACGAGTTCTCTAACCAGGAGTGTGTTTGGTGTGTTTTGATAGATCAGAAATGGGCAACATCAGTTGTTTGTGACTTCTTTCTTGCTAAATTCAGCAGCTGTCATCTCTGAGAGCATTGAACAGCATTGTCTGCATGTGGTCTCCACTGCTGATGAAGCAGCTGCAGGAATTTTGTCAAGCTTGGTTCTCTTTCAGGGTCCTTAACTCTGGCCCTCTTAGGCACACCAGAGTACTGCAGCTGCTGTGTGCTGCACTCTTCTCGTGTCTCAGACTTGTTCGAGCTGTGCCTGGGCACTTCCTCTATTACCTCTTGTGGCTTCTCCTGTGCAAGCTGATTTTTGCTGCCAGCTTTCCTCCTCATGACTTCTGGAAAAACCTCTAGCATTGGAACAGGGACCAAGCTCTACTCAATGAAGTTTACAAAGGACCTCCAGAGATTGTGACATTGTATTTGTGGGTCCTGGCCAGGCGTTAACCTTCATCCTCTGTGGGCAAGCTTCCCAGTATCCCAGTTGTGTTTGCAGAGTGGGGTGAGCCATGGAGCCCCACATCTTTGGGTGCCAAAGCTCCATGAGAGGGAAGAAAGCTCTTGAAAATCTTTAACTTGCCTCGTGTGAACCGGCATTGTGACATTTTTAGGGAACTGAAATTCCTCAGATGGGCCAGTTTCAGATTTAAAATAGAATGGGTTTGGCTTGTTAGGAAGGGGTGAGATGAAACACAGAGAATTTCCTCCCTGTATCCTCTCTGTAGCAGCCCAGCAGGCAGGACCTACAGCCATCTGGAAATTTCTCTGCTCAGCTCCTAGAAGAGCTGAGTCAGCTGCAGGGTTTCTCATGGCACTGTCACATAGATGGTGACAGGCCTGTGGCCTGCCAGTGGTGATAAAAACAGACATATATTTGTGGCAATTAGATGTGGATGCATCTCTGGAGCTAAGCAGCGCTGCTGGCAGCATCACAAGAGCTTGGAGGTTTAATGTGCTCTGCGGCTCTTGTGGAGCAGGAGTGAGAGCTCATAAAGCTGAAGGCATGGAGGATCAGCAAGCTGCTTAAACACTGTGTGTGTGCCGGAGGCAGATGTTTGTGAGCTACACTGCTACACAGTGATCATCATTTCTGACCTTTCAGCATGAACTCTGTGGATTCCCCATCCTGTGTGCGCTCTGCGTAATCTGCTAGAGGAAACACTGTCATAGAGACATAGAATCATAGAGTGCATTGGGTTGGAAGGGACCTCAAAGATCATCTACTTGCAAGCCCCCCTGCCATGGGCAGGGACACCTTCCACTAGCCCAGGTTGCTCAGTGCCTCATCCAACCTGGCCTTGAACACCTCCAGGGAGGGAGCAGCCACAACCTCCCTGGGCAATCTGTTGCAGTCCCTCACCAACCTCACTCTAAAGAATTTCCTCCTAATACCCAGTCTTAATCTACCCTGTTCAAGGTTCAAGCCATTCCCTCTCATCCTATCACTACAAGCCCTTGTTAAAAGTCCCTCCTCAGATTTCTTGTGGGTCCCCTTCATGCTGCTATGAGGTCTCCCTGGAGCCTTTTTCTCTTCAGGCCGAACAGCCCCAACTCCCTCAGCCTGTCCCCACAGGGGAGGTTCTTCAGCCCTCTGATCATCTTTGTGGCCTTCTCTGGCCTTGCTCCAACAGTTTGATGCCCTTCTTGTGCTGGAGCCCCCAGAATGGGACACTCTGGGTGGGGTCTCCCTGGAGCAGACATGACTTCATACAGTCCTTGAGTTTAGCTGGGCTTCTGCAGTCCTGCTGACTTAAACCAGCTCAGCTTTAATCGCTGCAGTGACATAGGGAACAGAACAAGCCAAGTTTTCCTTTCTGTGGTTTTCACTATGTAGGTCATCTAAAAAGATGAAAATGTGGTTTTCCTGACAAACATCCTTTTTCCCTTCAGTGTCTTTACTAAAGTGGAGTCTGGGTGGATGATTATTGTGTCCAGTTGAGTGACATTTGCTTTAATTACATATCTGCAGATGTAACTGTTTGGGTTTGTTGTTTTTTTTCTTTACCAGGAGACAGGAGAAGGTCTAAGGATTTTTCCTGTTCATTGAGTCATAGAAACGTAGAATGTTAGGGGTTGGAAGAGACCTCTGGAGACCATCAAGTCCAACCTCCCTGCCAGAGCAGGATCACCTAGGGCAGATCACACAGGAACACAGGTGATGATGCTGTTAATGACACAGCTACTGCAACAGTAGGAAGATAACTCCATTTGCAAGCAGAAGGCTGTTCAAACACAGATCTACATTCAGAGCAAATGTCTTTCTGTCTCACCATTGACTGACCCATTTCTAACAAAACCAATCTTTAGCTCTTCTTCTGCTTGCACAGAATCTTGTTTACATGCTGCAGATGGAAAGGAAATACCTCTTTAGCTTCACTTGGACATTTCTGCTGTGATTAGACTTTAACTATGATCCTGCATGACAAAAATTGACTCAAACCTCTGCAGGGCCTTATTTTGTTGTAGAAAGCTGCAGAGCCCAGCTGGTGAGGAGGCTTCTTAGTTGCTGTGAGTGGGAGAGAAAAGGCACAGATTTGGAGCTTTTTTATGAGTGCTTCTTTTAGGAGGTCTCACTGAAACCAATCTTACCCAGGAAGGTGACGCTCTGATACCAGTTGAGAAGGTGGATATGGTCCTGCATGTCCAATCAAAACCAGGACTACTGGCCAGCTGGCAGGTGACCTAGCATTATCCTTCTCAGTGATGTATTTTCTCTCTCTCTTCAGTGGAATAAGCAGCTTTTACATTACTGAAAGCTGTTAGTCAAGGACCTTTAAATGGCATTAAACAGTGGGAAACATTTGTTGGAGTTCCTTCCATTTCTTGCCAAGCACCTTAGTCAAACTGTTACAACCTGGAACTTTGTCCATTATCATCTTCTCTTTTTTTTCTTAATGCCATGGCAACCAGACCTAGTAATAGGTAATGAAGAAAAGTGTGATGAGCAAATTGCAGTTCTTACAGCTCTCTTTAATAATATAAATGAAAGCTAATCTCGTCTTCTGATTTTTGTCCTGTCGAAGTCCAGTTCTTTCCATCAACTAAAATCAGAGTTTTGCCTCCAGAAATACAGTCTTATATTAAAAAAAAAGGTACTTCTCTGCATTTTAGGACCAAGCTGATTGCTATAATAGCTGTTTTTTTCACCCTTCTTACCTGCTTTTTCCTTCTGAATGAAACTGTGCTATTTTTATCACCAATTCATTGTAAGTATTACATCATCAAGTCACTTTTTCATGTTCTTTTGGATGAAGCCTGCAGGGAGAAGTTCTCTGGCATCTTCCATAATTCAGAATTTTATTGCTCTTTTCTAAATGTGCTGAAGTTTTTTCAGCATTACTTTTGAAATACACACACCAGAACTAGGCTTGCATTATTTTATGGTCTTGTCAGAGCCACCTAGAGGAGTAATGCTGCTTCCCTACGGTTACTTTGAATTCCCTTCATAGATTGTATTTATTGGTTGCAGCATAGCGCTGGGAGTCCATGGGCTGTTGTTGCTTTGAGTTCTTTTAAACTGCTGCCTTAAAGATTGTCATTTGTCAGTGGCAGAACCAGCAAAAACCTCACAAATTTCAAGGAATCATAGAATTGTTTCAGTTGGAAAAGACCTCTAAGATCATCAAGTCCAATCATCAACCCAAGAGCACCATGCCCACTAAACCATGTCCCCAGATGCCATGTCCACACATTTCTTGAACCTGGGATGGTTACTCCACCACCTCCCCCTGGGCAGCCTGTTCCAATGTCTGACCACTCTTTCTGTAAAGAAAACTTTCCTCATATCCAACCTAAACCTCCCCTGGTACAATTTCAGGCCATTTCCTCTTGTTTTATCCCTTGATAACCAGGAGAAGAGACCAACCCTCACCTCACTGCAACCTCCTTTCAGGGACTTGTAGAGAGCAATGAGGTCTTCCCTCAGCTTCCTCTCCTCTAAACCACCCCAGTTCCCTCAGCTGCTCCTCACCAGACCCTTCACCAGCTTTCCTGCCCTTCTCTGGACATACCTCAGAACCTCAATGCCCTTCTGTAATGAGGGGCTCAAAACTGAACCCAGTGTTCAATGTGCAGCCTCACCAGTGCTGAGCACAGGGACATGATCACTTCCCTAATTTACTAGCCTTAATTATGTCAAGTGAGGAGGAAAAGAAAAATTAATTAGCTTTTTTATTAACTCTTTACATTGCTAAAGCTGTTTACTAAGCAAAACTATTTAACTGATGGCAAGACATATTAATAATACAATCAGTAATGTAATTTAATACTTAAGGGTTTTGACAGTTGTCATAACCAAGAATTGCAGTCCTTGAACATCCCTGTAGAGGGGGGAGGTTCTGGTTCATTTTCAAGTGGGGAAACTGAGGCAGGAATCTGTCAGTGATCAGGGTGTTGATATAGCTGTACTGAACCCAGCTTTACTGAGTCAGGGACCAATTAGTTCATCATTCTTGGGCTGCTGGAGGAAAATAAATGTTTTGTACTTGATGCCTCTCCATCATAATCACAAGATCACAGAACAGTGGAGGTGGGAAGGGACATCTGGAGATCATTTAGTCCACCCCCCCTGCTAAAGCAGGTACATCTAGATCAGGTTGCACAGGAACATGTCCAAGTGGGTTTTGAAAGTCTCTGTAGAAGGAGACTCCGCAACCTTCCAGTATCTGTAGTAGTCTTCCAGTATCTGAAGGGGGCCTACAGGAAGGCTGTGGAGGGACTATTTATAAGATCTTTCAATGACAGGACAAAGGGCAATGGGTTTAAACTGGCAGAGGGAAGATTTAGACTGAATGTTAGGAGGAAGTTGTTTGCAGTGAGGGTGGTGAGACACTGGCACAGGTTGCCCAGGGAGGTTGTGGCTGCTCCCTCCCTGGAGGTGGATGAGGCCTTGAGTGACCTGTGCTAGTGGAAGGTGTCCCTGCCTATGGCAGGGAGTTGGAGCTGGATGATCCTTGAGGTCTCCTTCCAACCTTACCATTCTATGATTCTCTCTGGACAGCCTGGTAGAGTACTTCAGCACCCTCACAGGAAAGAAGTTTCTCCTTAAGGTCAAGTGATGTTATTCTGAAAGTGCTCCCTTAGGTGTGAGGGTTAGATATGCTTATAAGACAGTTCTGTCCTCTTCCTTTGGAAGAGCCCAGATTAGTGGTGTCTTGCCCAGCACATGCAGTGCACCAAGGTTGCACAAGCTGCATCGTGTAGCAGATCTGCATTCCTTGGCAGAGGGAGCAGGCCAGTACTGCTGGTGTCCAGACCTCCTGTTTTCATAGGCCTGTGTTCCCGCGCTAATAGCTTCTAAGGCAAATGTTTAAGTGCTTATTGTTACATACTCTCCTTTTATTTCATTATTTATAGAGCAACTGTTAGTCAAGGTTGTGAAACTACCATTTTAGTATTTTTTTTCCTTTTTGAAAAATGAGATCAAATGGCAGAAGATGAAGAGTTCCAAGTGTGCACTTAGGAGTTTGTTCTGTGGCTGTTTAGTCTCCTGTGGTTCACTCCTAGTTGCATCCCCTGACCAGTACAGCCTGCTGTGCTCCAGCACCTGACCTCCAGCAACACCTCAGTGTCCTCACAGGGAACAAATCTGAGAATTGTCAGACCCTGGTAGATAGATCATCTCCAACCCTTAGAAGTCCTATGAAGCCCACTAAAGCATCTTTTTATGGTGGAGAACAGACACTAAGTGCTTCACAGGACTTGCTCAGTCTTAAGGCTTCTATTTTCTCTCTGCTCTGAAGATACAATGCTGAGGTCAACTTTCAGTGTGGGATCTGCAGCTTGGAAACTTTGTACCAGAATGAGAAGTAGTTACACTCGTATTTACACTCCAAGAACTTTCTAGGAACTTTTGTACTTTTGCTGGGCCACATACCACACATCTCCTGGCAAGCAGATTGTCCTCTTTGAAGTGTGTGTGTTCTGCTCCCTTTTGGACCTGCAGAGACCTTTAGCCCGAGGGTGTTTGATGCTTCTATTTGTCCTGATCATCCAGTACTGCTGCATCAAAGCACTCTTTGGGATCTTCCTTATTCAGCTCAGGGGATGAGTTGTTCCTTTGACCACAGCTGATTCCTTGGAGTCCACTTTGGACTGCAAGCCATTGTCTGCCTTGGATGTTCAGCCCCTTTCTCCCCTTCCCAGTCCCCTATGGACAGCCAGATTACCTTGTAGCCTGGACTGATCCTCCCTGCCTGCCTTGTCTGGAAACAAAGACAGGAGATGAAAGAAGCTGTTCAGACAGCTGGGTCTGCAAAGATGCTTATCCTGGAGAAGCTGTTTGGATCCCTGTCTGAGAGGTCTTGTTCTGAGCTGCAGTTTAAGTCCCTCTGCTTTCCCCACTGCTGCTTTGCTGGTGCAAGGCGGAAGGAGGCTGTGCCCTGCTGCCCACCCCACTGTGTTCCATGGCCTACTGCTGCCAAAGGGCAGAGCCATGGGGCTCCTGCAGCTCAGGAGAGAGTAGGACATCCAACACAGATTCCCCCTAGTCTGCCTGCCTGCTGCCTGTGCCAACCAACTGCTCCAGAGCAAGCCTTACAAGCTCACACAGCCCCCAGGCTCCATTTTCCAACTTCCTATTTGCTAAAAGAAGAGGAATTTGTAATTATTGGTTTGAGTCTGGTTTGTTGGTGGTTTTTTTGGGTTTTGGTGGGGTTTTTTTGGGGGGTTGTTTTTTTTTTGTTGTTGTGGGTTTTTTGTTTTTTTGTTTTTTTTCTTCAGAACATGCATCAATCTCTAGAGGACTGAAAAACAGGATCCCATCCAAAATCTTAAGCTACTGCCCTGACCAAGCCTATGTCCTCATCCAGTGGCAGGTGTCTTGTCTCAGAAGGTTGGGTGTTAGGTGCAGCCCCCAGTTGGGGTGCCGGGTTGAGATCCTGCCAACCTGGAGGGCTGGCAATCCACCCATACAAGAGCAATTAAAGAAGGTGAGATGAAATGGCCTCAAGTTTCACCAGGGGACGTTTAGGTTGGATATAGGGAAAATTTCTTCACAGAAAGAGTGGTCAGGCACTGGAACAGGCTGCCCAGGGAGGTGATGGAGTCACCATCCCTGGAGGTGTTCAAGAAATGTTTGGGCATGGCACTTGGGGACATGATTTAGTGGGCATGGTGTTGTTGGGTTGATGATTGGACTTGATGATCTTAGAGGCCTTTCCAACCTCAACGATCTGCGATTCTAGGACAGTGATACACATTCGGCTAGGGAGCATTTCTTTAGCTTGCCCTCCTGCCATACATCCATGATCATAAGTTCCCTAAATGTTTTGAGTTTTAAAACATACTAAACTGAGTTGTTCTAAGGCATCTTTTTTCCAGGCAGAGCCCAAGCATTTGCAGAGGGGGATACCTCTTGCTGTGTGGCCCTTCCACGCTGGTGTAGCCGCTGCCACGCTGCAGTGTCGTTACCCAGTGTTTGTTTTCAGTGTCTGAAGTCCAGGGCTGTGCTGCTATGTTAACCCACCACCTCTGTGTAGTCTGGAAATGTTAAAACTATAAATTATTATAAACAGCATGCCTTTGGGGGAGCTTTATGTGTTGTGGTTATTTAAGTAGTCCTATAGCGTAGGTTTAGTGTAGTGCTCAGAGGATCTATACGTGACCAGAGGACTACTCCACAGTTCACTGCAGAACAAAGGTATAGTTAACAGAAGATGTATTTCTATTCAAGATTTGCTTTGCTTTCTTTTAATTAGGATTTTAACTTTAAATATACATTTTTTTTTTCCAGTTTGCTTCATCTGCTTTACTTATGTTTCCTTGGACCCATGCCATAGGATTAAGACAGAACTTCTGTATATGGACATTGCTCATTCTGATAGCTTCCAAAAGATAGCTAAGTGACCATTAGAATAATTTAACAAGAAAAGTATTTTGAAGTGTTTCATGAGACCTAAGTTCCCCAGTGTGCTGGAACTGATTTTCCTTGCTTGTTTATAGTTAGTGGTCAAACGTTTTCAGTCTGTGCAGAACCATTTAGGTTGGACTCAATGATCTCAAAAGTCTTTTCCAGCCTGGTTAATTCTGTGATTCTGTGATTTCCATACCATTGGCCCATCTGCTTTAAAGAGATCTTGTTTGGAATAATACATGATATTTGGTTGTTGAGAAAGAGCTCCTGTGGTCCAATGTATACCCTGTGCATCCTTGGCAGACTTAGTGTTTGGGATTGAAAGGTTCAGTGTTCCAATTCTGGGTCCCTCAGTTCAAGAGAGATGTTGAGGTACTGCAAGGTGTCCAGAGAATGGCACCAAGGGTGCTGAGGGGCCTGGAGCACAGCCCTGTGAGGAGAGGCTGAGGGAGCTGGGGGTGTGCAGCCTGCAGNTTACAAGACCTTGTAAATAATCCCTCCCCAGTCTTCCTGTAGGCCTCCTTCAGATACTGGAAGGTTACTAGGGCTAGGTGATAGGTTGGACTGAATGATCTTGGAGGTCTCTTCCAACCTGATTGATTTTATGGCTCTATGATTCCAGTCTCTGGGCATCTTTATCCCTCAATGAATATTTTGCCAGAGCAGATAAAGTGCATGCCAAGCAAACTGCAGTAGTTTCCAGCCACAGCCATGAGGATCAAAGTGAATTAAGACTGGAGCCTAAAATTTGTAGGCAAAAGCAATAAGCTTCTCTTTGTAGAGGTTTTAGATGCTGCTTTGTTCTTATATATCCTGGTGGGGAAAAAAAAAAAAAAAAAAAAAAAGGAATGTGTCTGTTAAAAATATATTTTACAGACACTTAATCTTGGTTGCATCTAATGCCTTTCAGTATTTTCAAAAAGAAATTCCAAGTGGCTGAGTTATTTACGTGTTTAGCTTTTATTTTCCATGATGTCTTTTAATAGCTTCCAGATCTCATCCATATTGTAATGGCTTCTGTGTTACGGAGACACAGAATTTACTGGATTAAATAGCCATTTTTCCTGCCTCTCTGACATGAAAGTGTGATAGACCTCTACAACAAATTGTTAACAGGCTTGTGGGCTTGAAAGTCCTCACTGGCTGCTTGCAGACTCCAGCAGGCATGAGGAGACCTTGGGAAACCTGGAGGGACCATGTTATTCCCCGGTACTCAGGCTAACGTGCTGGGAAGATGTTAGGATGAAAGGCTGCAAATGGAGAAGTGTTCAGGCTTGAACCTTTGTAAAGCTCCCTTCTCTCCACCAACATGTTGGAGCACATGAGAGTGTAAGTTTATAGATCTGTCTGAGACCTGGGCTATGGAGATAGAGTGTGTGAGGTGANTGCTGCAGCCCAGCACGCAGTTGGGTGAAGAGATAACCCAAACTGATATGTTTGTCTTCCTCTTCCCTATCCTCTCTTCCCCAGGGATTTTGTTCTTACCTCTCTTTTTTTTTTTTTTTAAATCTTCTGGCTGGTTTATTTGAGTTCCTGGGGAAAGCAGATGTTAAAGGACAGAAGAGGAGTGAGAAGGGTCTGAGTTTTTAGCATCTTGCTGAGTTTTTAGCAATCTGGGATTGCCACCATAAATCCCTGATTTTATTATTCTCTTTTTCCTGTTTTCTGAGAGGATAAGCTCCAGGAATTGAAATATAGCATTCAGCACTCAAGAATTATCCCACAGAAAATGTGAAGGAGCCTATAATTAAACACTTGTGCACAGATAGCAGTACTGGAAGAATAAATTTGGTGCCTGTCTCTCCAAAAAGGGTTGAAACCCGTGAATCATGTGTAGAACAGATAATCACAGATAGAGCAAACTGTAGCTGCATCTGCTGATTATTTTCTCCACAACCTCTTGTGTACAATTAAGAATTCAGATTTAACAGCTGGGAATGATTTTCAAATGTTGGTCTGAAGGAGAAAGTTCTATTCAGAAACTTTCAGCAGTTCTTTTATCTTTCCCAGTCATTATTTTTTCTGGAATAGGTTAAAAAGGAGACTGCTTGACCTGCTCTGTGTTGGGGTAGGAAAGGGATTTGTGCTTAATGGTCCATATTCTTATGTGGCTGAGTTCAATGGCAGACAGACTGAGTATCTGTCAACAGGCTAAACTCTCCTTGGTCAGGAAACTTTGTCTGTTAATATTTTATGTTCCTAGTTCAGCAGGGAGGCATTTTTCAAAGGTTTCTTGTGGATAGTTGTGGCAAAGGAGCTAAGGTACCGAGCTCAAAGTGAGTGCCTGTCAGATTAGAGACAATACACAAGTGAAAACTATAAAAAATAACCAAAAACCCACAAAAAAAAGCATAGAATCATAGAATTGGTTTGGTTGGAAAAGACCTCTAAGGTCACTGAGCGCAACTGTCAGCCCAACACCACCATGGGCACTAAACCATGTCCCCAAGTGCCATGGCCACACATTTCTTGAACACCTCCAGGGATGGGGACTCCACCACCTCCCTGGGCAGCCTGTTCCAGTGCCTGACCACTCTTGCAGGAAAGGAATTTTTCCTAATATCCAATCTAAACCTACCCTGACACAATTCCAGGCTATTTCCTCTTGTTTCTTTCACCTGACACTGAAGAGGAGAAACTGTACAGGATGAGGAAATAGGCAGCAGTGAGAAGGTTCTTAGTACAAAATGATCTGCATTAACTCAGAGCAACATCAGCAGATTTCAGTGCACTCAGCTGTTGATACATACATCCAGGAGCAGAGAACATGGACCATGAAAGGTGCTGAGGACCTGAGCCTCTGAGGCCTTAACTTCAGAAGAAACTTAGAGCTGGTTTTAGATATTCAGCCTCCTGATATGACTTGGAGTGGGAGAGCCTGCATGGCCTCGGAGTTCCTAGGGGAAGGAACTCTTGAGTAATGCTCAAGTACATTGCTTACCCAACTGGAGTTCAAGGAATCACTCCTGGAATATTTTTTCTAGTTCTGCTTTCCCCAGTTCTTAAAGAGCTTTGACCCAGAAGAGCCTTCTAGTGAACAGCCTGGTCAGATTATTCATCAGAGTAAGCAGGACTTCCTACCTTGAGTCAAGATCCTAACAACTGGAAGTCAGGACAAGATGTGTGCTCTTTGGAGGCTGGTGGGACATGATGGGAGCTATGCAGGGGAATAGCTACCTAAGAAATGTGAGTTCTCCAGCACTGATTTACTCCCCTTTCCCCCTTTTTCTTTTCTTTTTTTAATGAATTTTTTTTTTGTTTGCTTGGTTTTTTTCTTTGGGTTGTGTTTTTTTGTTTGGGTTATTTTGTTGTCGTTGGTTTGATTTGGTTTTTTTTTAATATGTGTAAGCTGTGCTTTATTCTAACAGAAGTTAATGTGAATTAGACCCATAGTCTGGGTTCAGACTAGTGGGTTCCTCTGAATTGAAGCTTGATTTATGTGTTTTAATTTTCAGAAGGAAAACTTAGGGAAACATTTAATGAAATGTAATGAAATTCAACAAAGGCAAGTGTGGAGTCTTGCACCTGGGAAAGAACAGTAGCAGTGTATGTTTGGGACTGACCTGTTGGAGAGCAGCAAAGGGGAAAAGGACCTGGGGGTCCTAGTGGATGAGAGGGTGACCATGAGCCAGCAATGTGCTCTGGTGGCCAGGAGGGGCAATGCCATTCTGGGGTGTTTTAGAAGGGAGGTGGTTTGTAGATTGAGAGAGGTTCTCCTG
>WBNM01010027.1:0-21201 GCA_013399055.1 Ramphastos sulfuratus | reverse complement strand
TCTGTGATTCTGTGATTCCATTCATCTACATCACATTTCATCTGGGACAAACAACTTCTACTAGAGAAATTTTATGCTAGAAAAATTGTTTAAGCAATATAATGCTGGTCTCACACTTTGTGACAAAAATAGGCTTTTAAATGTGTTTTATATAATTTTTGAGATTAGAGATGTGGTGGATTAGGGATTACATCAGAGTTAAGAGTTTGTTTCATGTTAGATGTTTTCCTCTACTACACAACAGTCTCCTTAAAAACAAAACAAAACAAAACAAAATCAACCAAATCAGAACAAATTATACTAAGGTATATACAAAAAAAGAGAGCAGCTACCTGGTAAACCTGAATGGTACAATGATGGAAGGAGTATGAAAACAATTTCTAGCATTTGAGAAGAACCACAGATTTGTCAGAGTTTAGGATGAAGGCAGGCATTTGAAGATTATGCCTCTTGATTTATTCACAAAAGAAAGAATATTTATGTTGTAACATACATACTTGTTTCCTGTGTCCATGCATGTTTCTGTTTCCATGTGCTGTATCACCCAGCCACACACAATACTGGAATTTTGAGTGTACAAGAAGGAAAATGGTGTAAAGCTACTGCGTAGGGAAATGAACTCATGTAGCGAAAGCCATACCAATATATTAGCTTTTACTGGTATTCTAGTACTGCTTGTGAAAGAAGATTAAGATAAAAAAACTTCTTTTTTTTTGGAGCCCTTAACCAGATTGACACGTCTGTTTCGATCCCTCTTCCATGCTGCAATGCTTAATTTAAACATGTAAATCCACCACAATAAACAGACAAACAAACAAACAAAGTAGTATACTGAACACAGTTTGAGTGCTTTAACTAACACCTAACCAAAAGTGCTAGCTAAGTAAAATGATGACACTACATTGGCAACAGTCAACCAAACTTTTCTCAAAGTCTCTATAAGATGTCAGAAGCTCCCTAAATTCAAACTGCATTGTATAGTGACTACTTCAATGTTTGGACATTAATTTTCTCTAGAGACTATAATTTTTAAATTTTTATTTCAGTGCATAATTGCAGAATTATGAAAACCTCAGTAAAAAACACACACACACACACACATCCCACAGAGAACAAAGAATCTGTTGTTTAGCATGTTAATGTGAGTTGATATGATAACAACCAACACTGAAACAGTCACTTGACAATGAAACTCAGCTGAGAGATGCCCACCACCAGATAAGCAGTTTTTCCTGGAACAATATACCTATTGGTCTTTCTTCTTTGTTTAATAGAGTGTTGAGTAAGTCAGGTGAGTAACAGGTGTTACACCACACAAGGAATAACTGGTGACTGAGAAACATGAAAAGCAGGAAAAGCAGTTTGACATAGATTCATAGAATAGTTTGGGCTGGAAAGGACATTCAAAGGTCATCTAGCCCAACCCTCTTGCTGTGAGCAGGGGCATCCTCCACCAGATCAGGCTGCTCAGAGCCTTGTCGAGCCTGACCTTGAATATCTCCAAGGACGGGGCCTCAACTACCTCCCTGGGCAACCTGTTCCAGTGTTCCACCACCCTCATTGTCAAGAACTAGTTCCTCAAGTCCAAACTAAATCTACTCTTGTCTAACTTAAAACCACTGACCCTTGTCCTATCACTACAGGCCTTTGTAAACAGTCCCTTCCAGCCTTCTTGTAGGCAGTACCTTCAGGTACTGGAAGGTTGTTACTAGGTCTCCCTCGAGCCTTCTCCAGGCTGAACAGCTTTCTCAGCCTGTCCTCACGGGAGAGGTGTTCCAGCCCCCTGGACCTCCTCTGGACCTGCTCCATCAGGTTCATGTCCTTTCTGTGTTGAGACCTCCAGAGCTGTATGCAGTACTCCAGGTGAAGTCTTACCAGAGCAGAGTGAAGTGGCAGAATCACCTCTTAAAAAATGGCTGGCTACACTTCTTTTGATGCAGCCCAAGATGTGATTGGCCTTCTGGACTGCAAGAACACACTGTCTGTTCATGTCCGACGTTGTATCAGATACACATGCCTGAGAGTAGCTGCTTTTGTTGACAGTCATGCAAATTCATTGAGATGTATCCATAGAAGGTTTCTCAAGCAGAGTTTTTTTTATAGACTATCTTACAGTTCTACTTAGGTTGATAGTAATATGCTAAGTATTTCAAATGCTGCTTGGCCATTGCAAAGCATTGTAAACTACATTTGCTCCTACATTAGATGGGAAACTGGCAGCTAGGCTGGTGTTGGTTCTTAACTGCAACTTGGTAAAAATCAAGCATTGTTCCTTTCTATTGTAGCACAAAAGAAAATAAAATAAATTCTTCATGCCTTTCATGCTTGTTCTCCTGTTTGAATTAGTAACTCCAGTCTCATTTGTTAATCACATTCCATCAAATGCTGTTCAATGTAGTTACAACTGAGCAAAGCATTGCTGCTTCTCTCTAATCAACAGGTCTAGTGGCACCAAAACAGCTGCTAACAAGTATAGAATCATAGTACCGCTTGAGTCCAACTATTACCAATCCCATTAGACTTGGTGCTAAACCATATCTCTTAACACCACATTTAGATGCCTTCTAAACCTCCAGCAATGGTGGTTCCACCACTTCCCCAGGAAGCCAATATGAGTGTTTGATAGCCCCTTCAGTGAAGAAGTTTCTTCTAATATCTAATCTAAACCTTCCCTAGTGCAACCTGAGGCCACTTCCTCTCATCCTATTTCTTGTACTAGGGATAAGAGACTGACACCCACTTCACTACAAACTCCTTTGAAAGTACTTGTAGAGAGCAAGGTCTACCTTTAGCCTCCTGTTCTCCAGACTACACAACCCCAATTCCCTCAGCCACTCCTTGTAAGGCCTGTTCTCCAGACCCTTTACTAGCTTTGCTGCCCTTCTCTGGAGGCACCTCAATGTCTTGTAGAAAGTGCCCCAAAACTGAACACAATAGTTCAAGATGTGGTTCTTTACTAACTAAGAAAGACTGTAGATAGACAGAATCATAGAATCATAGAATTGTCACGGCTGGAAGAGACTCTCATGATGAAAGGAAAAGTATAAAATCAAAGAATATTGGTGAAGGGCCCCTTAGGTTTCACAAATACAGGACCCCACAGATCAGATGCACATTCTTGATTAAGGAGTAAGATGATATGTGTAGCACCTAGATGGGCAGCTATAATGTGTAACTGTGTCAACACTTGTATCTCGTGACAAAGAGGGAGGACGCTGGTACAGAGATAAACTGGAACCGTGAAAATAATGAAGCAATTAAAAAAGAGGAAGCCAGTTGTGAAATTGGACTGAAGGTGAAAAGTACACTGTGAGGAAGACTGGTGGCCTTCATCCCAGACCACCACCAGAAAAGCACTGGGAGGGCAGAACCAAGGTGGAAAATGGGAGGATACCTATGTTAATGAGCTCCAAGAACTAATTTTAATAATCACACCTATGCCAAGAAATAATTGTAAAAACCATACCTCTTATCATTAATATGTATGTTTTTGTAACACAAATTATGGCTTGTGCCAGCATAGGGTGTGCAGGTTTGGTGGAATGATCCACCCTGTCACCTGGCACTGTAATAAACATACCTACTTCATAACTCAGTTCCTGAGTTGTAGGGTTCTTTTTGTCCTTTTCCACAGATCACTCAAGGACCATCTAGCTCCAACCCCACCCCTGACATGGGCAGGGACACCTCACACTAGATTTTTCAAAGCCTTATGCAGCCTGGCCTTAAAAACTTCCAGGCTTGGAGCTTCTTCCACCTCCCTGGGCAACCCATTCTAGTGTCTCACAACCACCCTCACGGTGAAGAACTTCTTCCTGACATCCCATCTTAATCTACCTACTTGCAGTTTTTCTCCATTCCCCCTAGTCCTATCACTACCAAACATCCTAAAATGTCCCTTGCCAGCTTTCCTGCAGGCCCCCTTAAGATACTAGAAGACACAATAAGGTCTCCTTGGAGCCTTGTCCTCTCCAGACTGACCAACTCTCTCAATCTGTATCCACAGGAGAGGTGCTCCAGGCCTGATTATCCTCATGGCCCTTCTTTTGACACACTCCAGCATGTCTGTAACTTTCCTGTAATAGGGGCTCCAGAAATGGATGCAGTACTCAAAGTTGGCTCTCATCAGAACGGAGCAGAGGGAGAGAATCACTTTTCTTGACCTGCTGGCTACACTTCTCTTTATGCAGCCCAAGATGCTTCATAGTGATCACCCAAACACATAGTGTTTAGCCTCATGTTCTCCAGTCCATTTACCTTTTAGAATAAACTTGAACTCCATGTAAAATCGATGTAGTTGGGATAGTTACCAAGTCATTAACAAAAAAATTAAGAAATTACAACCCATTCCTGTTTAAACAGAGTTACAATGTTTTCAAGGGTTTATCCCCTCCCTAGGGTAATTCAACTGCCCCTTACTGAACCTGGCTACCAAAAGAGCATGTAAATGGGAAATATTTTTCCTGTGGGAGTATTTTAAGTTGCCAGCACAGCAAATCAATTAATGGACCCAACCATGCCCTATTACAGCCGTAGTGTTGTACCCCGACTCCAAGTTTAAATTGAGAACCCCTCTGCTTCGCTCAAGGAGACGGAAACCAGCTCTCGAGGCGCTACGGCCGCGTTTCGCGCGAGGCTGAGACCGGCACCCTCCCCAGGCCCGACGGAGGGAGCGAAGCGCCCCAGCCAGCCCGGCAGCGGTGGCCTGCATCACGGAAGCTGCTCATGAACGCCCCCAGCGCCGCTAGCAGCCCTCGCTCGCCACTACTGGCGCGTGCGCAACGCGAGACGACCGTGAGGCCCACGGCTCTTAACGGTCGGGCTACGCGTGCGGCCCCGCGCCTCTTAGGCGGGGCCGAGGTAGGCGTTACGTTGGTCCCTCCCTAGCAGTAGCGGCTTAGCTGGCTCCTTAGAAAGCACAGGCCTTCTTTTTCCGACCGAGCTGAGGAGTACGGCCGCCAGAGGTCGGCCTGCATGCAGCGCGGGAACCCACTCCCCACACCCTCGGGAGTCTCTGCCGGCAGGCGGAGAAAGACTGCCCGCCCTTAAACTCCTCCTGGAAGCAGTCGAGCTCGCTGCTAGAGCGTCCCCGCGCTAGGACGCTCTAGCAGACGCGACGCGCTCCTCTCTGTGGTCAGGTCCGCCTCTCCGGTTGTGCGTGGCACCGCCGTGAGTGGAGCGGTCGTGCAGACTCCGCCATGATGAACAGCGGAGGGATCGGGGTGCCGTTGGGCTTCCCTTTGGGCCCCACGTCTGTTATCCAGGTCACGAACTTGTCTTCTGCAGTGACCAGTGAGCAGATGCGGACCCTCTTCGGCTTCCTGGGAGATATTGAGGAGCTGCGTCTTTATCCCCCGGAGTAAGTTGGGTCAGCGCCGGCCTCCGAAGCGATAGAGATTTGGGAAGGGGAACAGACCTAGAGGGGCCAGTAGGGTGGAGGGAAGGGAAAAAACAGCAGGCCCTGAGTGCCATCTTGAGTGTGGGCACCAGAGGTTCCGACTCGGGGAGCCTGTCACGTGCCTTCACCTCGTTGTATGGCAGGAGCGGTACGGGAAAGGAGCTTCACCCGTACCTAAGATGGCGGCCACAGCCGGGGAAGGAGAGTCGTCGCGGCATCTCTGCGGCTGCTTTTGTCTTCCCGTGGCGGCGGCCAGGGTTGCGGCCTGCCGGTGTCGGGTGTCGACACTCAGTCCGATATTTAGTATCTCACATTGTTTGGGAGGTGTTATAAAATGAATGTCGAATNTTTAGTTTGTCAGTTCGTGTTTTACGAATTGATCAAAACCCTACAGTTTCTTCAGTCAGACGTCCGTTTTAGAAAGATGGGTTTCTTACCTTCCGTTCTTCAGAAAGAATAGTTCTCTGTGGGGAAGCTTCTGTCTTGTCTGTTAGGGGCTTTCACACTTAATACAGGTGGCAGCGAGTGTTCTTTATTGCTGCTATTATATTCCTAAGAGGCTTGTGTGAGGTGCAAGTAGTCCACTTCCAAATTCAGTGTTGAGGGCAGTGGCCCTGAAAAAGTTTCCGTATGGTCATCATCCTGATTTTAGCTGCTTATCAATGATAGGTTATTTGCACTGAAAACAGTATTTATTTTAATTGAAAAACTTTTAATGTGAATCATCTAGCAGGTCAAGGATGCTTGTTACTGCTACCTGTTTTATTTATTCATTTTCTTAAAAGAAAAATTGAAGTTTGACTCGATTGTGCAATTATGTACTGTCGTTCTTAGAAAACTTTAAACTGAAACCTTTAATCCAAAACTTGAAACAATGTAAATTCCATAGAAGTGAGAAAAAGGTTAATTTTTGTTGGAGTTTTATAATCCACTTATTTTACTCTTGAAGTAGGGAGACTTACTAATCGTTTTTCTCAGTTAGAAACTTTCTCAGTAGTTAAGAGAGATTAGCCTCTAGACTTCTAGACATAAAGGATGGTTAGGCCTTGAGCTGGCTAGAGTGAAGGTCAGACACAGCCACAGAACAATGGCTAAAGCTTCGGGGAGCTAAGACAGTAAAGAATCACACACTGAGAAGTTGGCCAGAACATCAACAAGAGACTGTTTTACATTGTTGGGAGGTCAGAAAGTGACAGCAGAAAATGAGAAGTAAAAAGCCTTTATCAATTTAAATCAATTTACATGCATATGTAAACAATTTCCCAGAAATTTAAAGAATGTGTATTACCGTAAGTGTATATAAAGTATGTGGAAGCCATCATTGGTTATTCGAACTGGGAAGGCTACGCCTTCACATCGGGCATGTCAGTAATGGCAATACCTGGCTTAATACAATCGGCTATTAGGTTTTGATTGATCCTCCCCGTTGTCACTCTTAATTTGTATATGATTGTCGGATCTTAGAGACCAGTGGAGCTTCTCTTGCATTATGCTGCCTTTGTTAGCTCTATTTGTTTAATCTTGTTTGGTGACTGGTGTCACAAATTTGCACGGGAAACTTAGACTTGATGAGATATTTTTATCCCTTTCTTCATGAGACTTGTCTCCTAAAGACTGCCGTAGGTGGCTTTCTGTGCTTAAAGGCCTCTTTCGTTCTGCTTCATTACTATGTTCATCTCTCCTTTCCTGTCTCATAAAAAGAACTTCAACCTTGATAAGTAGTATGTTCAAAGACCCTTTAAGAATTCTGGTTTTTAATTTTGAGCGAACTTTACACGAAGGATGCTCAGAAATAAAAAATTGAGGGATGATTGTAAAATCCTTTCAGAAAATACGATTTCTGTGTTGCTTGGATTCTTAATTTACTTGTATGTGTAGTGTTTTCCCTTTCACTTACATCTTATGAAAAGCAGGGAGACTGAATTGCAGGTTTCTAATTTTACCAAATGAGTTCTGGTTTCTTCCTGAAGCTTAAGACTTAAATATTATGAAGAAGAGTTCTAGACATATATGAAAATAGCTTGAAAAAATAGATAGGGTGAAAGGATTAACAACAGAAAAACAAAGCCTGTGTAAGATAATTAGTTTCTTTACAAAGAATTTTTACTGGATCAGGGCCTTCTGTGTAGAAGAGGGTGGCCTTTAGTGGAGCTTTGCCTTTACTGTGGCTGAAGTGGTATTTTGTCACAAAGTCTGAGGAAAAAAACCCTGAAATTCTGGATACTTGCATGTGGTCCCTCCTGATTTGGTTAGAGAATCGAATTCCTATGTTGGGAGTGGAGAATTTTTTTTTCGCTGTTCAACAAGATGCAGTTTGCAAAACATTCAGTGGTTACCGGTTTTCTCACATGAGAATACGCAGAGGCCATTAAGGAGGCAAGAAGGAAACCTCCCGCCAAGTCTGCTGTGCAAAGGTCTCAGGAAAACCACACTCGTGTGATGATGCTGACATCTGAATATGCAAGACGATGAGAGGGTATATTGCATTCCCTGCTCTGTAGAATATTCCCTAAAACTTTAGTTTGTGTCATATCAGCCTAAAGTTTTAATTTTATTTTCTTGTTCAAGAAAATATTCATTTGGTGCCTTTCTGTTGTCTGTTTAAATAGGCTCCTGTGAGATGAAGTAGTATAGGTTCTTTTTTTCACAGAACAAGTCTGAGACCAGTGCTTTTTAGACTACTTTCAGTTTGCAGTACAGTTGAAATCAGGAGCTGGTTTGCAGGGTGTGAAAGGTCTTTTGCCTCGGGTATGTACTCCAGAATGCCAGTTGGTCATAGAGTTGAGACTTGATTTTCAGTTTACTAATATGATTACTAGTGATGTCTGCAATTGGATTTTTAGTCCTAGCTGTGCTCTTGTGTTAGGCTCCTAACCTGATTGCCTGTTTCAGAGAAGCCTTTAAAGTTACATTTGTAGACAGGCCTTCAAAGAAAGATGTAAAAAAAAAAAAAAAAAAAATCACCACATATTGAAAAGGTTTTTTGAGCAACAATCAGTTTTTTGCAGAATGAGTTGTTTGAAAGCAAGGAGGCACAATCTATTTCCAAATTGTTTGCTCCTAGATGGTCTTGAGTAGACCTGGAGGCTAAACACACAAGGTTTTCATCCATGTTGTTATATTCTGCAGTGACAGCAGTATAGGTAAGGCCTCTGAGGCAGAGCATGCACAGCCTTACTTATACATGATCTGCACAGATATTTCATAACATTTTAATAAGCTATTAATTTTTGTTATCTCCACCACCACCCCCCGATGGATGTTTACAGCATCCGTACAAAGGAAAGCAGAAATGGCAGAAATGTCTGAATACTATTCAGATATTTATTTCCTTTTTGAGTTTTCATGCTTTCCTAAATAAACTAGATTATAGCAACCTTGAGTGAGAGATGTTTGGTCTTTTTTGCATTGATGCTTTATAAACCCTAGGAAGAAGACCACATCTCAACAGCTGACTCTGTAGGTCTTTTATCTAGATGTTACATTTCTAGTATTCAGAAGTACGCTAATCAACCTGCCTCAGACTGTTACTGGTTTAAGCAATTAATATGCTGAAATAATGTATCTAAAATTTCTGAGATTTTATTTAAATACTAAAGCCTAACTAATTCCATGGAACAGCTTCAGGAGTACCTGCTTGGAACCTGAGGGGCTACAAGATGGATTGGGCTAAACTAAAACTACTTCTGTTACTTCAAGAAAATTGAAGTGTTGGCTGAGGGAGACTCAAGATGAAACAGTTTATGCAGCTTATTTTCTGTGAATTAGTTACTGCTTTGCTAGGAGACAGATGGCCTTTTGATATGGAAATTGCTGATGTTCCAGCAATATCCTTTTGCATTATCTCTAAAGATTTCAGGTGTACTTTTTTTCATATAAATAAGTAAACCACTTGTATAAAGGTTGCAGGCTTTGACTAGGGAATATATTTTTAAAAAAACTTAGTTGGTTTTGATCTAGGTTACAGTCTTTACATGTTGTGCTTTCTGACATCTCTGTCAGTATACTTTCTCATGGAAAAGCAAATTGAAAATTTTATTCCGTCTAGTTGACTAGTGAATACCTTCTACCTCCTCCAGTGTTATCCTGTACTACACAATGGCAGGTCAGGGTGGATGATAAAAAGGAGTTTTTGTTCTAAGATCTAGCACTTGAAAGAAGTCTCAAGAACTGCTTTTATCTTAATAAGAATTAATGAAACTGCTTTCATGAAGACGTAAGAAGTAGTATCTATTATTATGGGCTAGAACTTGAATACCTGCTGAAAAATGACTGGGATTGTTGTTTGACTTTCTTAAGTAGGGATTATTTGGAGGGGGGGAAAAAGACAAAGTATAAGTTACTTCCTTGACAGATGTTTCAAGTAAATATACTTGCTTACAGTAGTAATTTGGAATGTACAGGTCAATAGTGTTTAGCAATGTTATGAAAGAAAATTAGCCTTGTCAATTTGGAATTTTGGCCTCTGAGCTCTCCTTAAAAAGGAGGTGCTATGCTATACTTCTTTCAGTGTTGTACTAAGTAGGCAAATCAGTAAATTTCTATACTCTTGTCTTCTGGCTAACTTCTAAAACCTATTTTGATGAGGAGTAATATTTTTAAATATACTGAATTATTTAATGATGTGAGTGATTGTAAGTAATTGAAATTTTTTTTCTCTTTTATCTTGCAGCAACGCACCTCTTGCTTTTTCCTCCAAAGTATGTTATATTAAGTTTCGTGAGGCATCGAGTGTTGGTGTGGCCCAGCATCTAACTAACACGGTTTTTATTGACAGAGCTTTGATAGTTGTGCCCTGTGCAGAAGGTTGGTACTTCAAATATTCTTCTGTGATGTTGGTCTTTGTTGTGTCTGCTAATTGTTTTAAGCTTTCTGTGTAAGGGGGCAGTGCTCTGTTTTTACTTTATTTTACTGCTTTAAAAAAAACCCCAAACAAACAAAAAAAAACCCAACAAATCTTGAAACTATTGAAAATTGAACAAATAAAGGTTTCATTGAAACTAATTAGAAAAAATGTTGGTTCAAATTAGGATAATTCTATTTTCCATAGTTACTGCATATTTTAAAGGAAAAGAAGGTAAAATAATACCCTTCAATACTGTTTGTGTTGGCAAGCCTATTCTCACATGGAGTTCTCACTGAAGTCAATGGAGCACTGAAAAGATCAGTGGGTTTCCTGGCAGTGATAACAGTGCAGTTTAGATCTTAATGTGTTTTTCTGGTTTTGGGACTTTTTCTTTAAGATAGTGATTATTTTTCAGTTTTTTTTGGACTGAATTAATTTTTGCTTGCAGGCCTGAATATATTCATTTGGCCATTTTAGATTCCCTTGATCAAAACCACTTAGCATTTAGAGTAATAATTAGTGTTTCAGCATATGTGTTTACCTAATAGTTTAATAAAAAAAGGGGCAATTTTCCTTTCTTGTCACTGTGGAAATTAGTACTTTGACCATAAAAAAAACCTTTCTTATGTGTACTGGTACTCCTTTTTGTTTTTTGATATCTTTAAAAATGTAGTGATCTGTACAAAATGCTTCCAGCATAAAATATTTTTTAAAATCTTCATAATGCTTGTTGAATACTGAATCTGCAAGTGTTCCTTTGACTACCTTTGAGGCCATGCTTTTACGGATGTCTTGAAGACAAAGTGGTTCATATTGTTAGTATAATATCCCTGAATATGGTCATACGGATCTTGACCCAATGGTAGGCTTATTACTGGAGTTAGGTGGAGCCCCATTGACTTCATTGGGATCATTGTGAAATTGAGCATCTGCCCATACGTTTCTGGACTTCTTGCTCTTTTGGATTGGAAACGTTCCAGCCAATGGAGTGAACCTAACTTTGAACATGGTAGCTATTTTGTTATGAAAAATAATACTAAAAAATAATTGAACAGTAAGCTGCATCAAGTCCAGAAATACCTCCTATTAATGTAACTGTTCTAACTGCAAGAGTTCGATTTTGGTTAAAGAAGTACTGTTGAGTTCTTGAAATTTAACAGTGGTCCCACAATACCCTTTTTTGACTTGTTTGCCACATCATGATCTGGATCGTATGAGGCTGCTGCTGCAGTAATAATGGTCTCAGGTGTTCCTATCAGACTCAAGCAAGTCTGTGAAATGTCAAAGGCTCTAAGTATTTTCACTAAAAGCTTGCTTTGACCTACAATACACTGCCTACTCACGTAGAATAGGGACAAACGGCACATGTATTTGGTTTTGTGAAGCCTAGATTTTTACTGGGTTTTATGCTTTATTTTGGGAGCTTTTTAGGTTTTGGGTTTTTTTGTACTTAAAACCACAAAGAGGATATTGATATATCCTCTTGAAATTTTGTAGAGGCTAGTGGGAATCCTTACTGAAAAATTTCCCCTAAAAATTAACTACAAATTATTGAGGATCTTAGTTTTACATTTCATTAAAGACCTTAACACTGATTCAGTACTGCCAGGAAGGGAAGACTGCTGCCTAATGAATGAACAGCACTTGCAGGTGTTTTTCTCATGGTGAGATCATTGCCTGACATGATGTGGCAACAGGCAGGTAAATCTGTTTGCCTGTGTCTCTTGATGGTGGACAGTGAATGGAAGGAGAATAAAATCAGTTTGACAGGTCTTGTTCCAGCTCCATTTGTAGCTGGCTTACTAGGTGCTTCTGAGAACATATTACAGGAAAGTGTAACCGTTCAGTATTATTCCAGACTCCACAGAGGTTTATTTATAATTTGGTGAACAAGTGATTGAGTTGTGAGGTCCATTTTTTTTTATTAATGTTAGAATGCTCTTTCCATGTAACTTTTTAACAGAATCACTAATTCTAATTTATAAATGTGTGAATTTATATAGGTTTAACTTTCTGAGGAATTTATTGTGTGGAATAACTATGACTTTGGAGACCACAGTGAAAGATTTTTGATTCACTGTATACTGTATGATGCATTGGTAATGAAATCAGTGGAATGTATGACTTTTAAAAGTACTAATGGCTATACTCTACCAGGAGGTAAAATTATATCCTTGGCCAGTGGTGCCAGTAATAAAACACTTTATGCGCCGAATTTAACACAGAGGAGAGGTAGAATGGAACTCTGAAAACTTGGCTTAAAAAGCAGAGTAAAACTGAAATTTGGATTGTATTTTAATGATGGTGAATCAAAGGAGTATGAGAAGGGAATCCCTACACAATGAAAACGATACTAGTTTTGTGACATTTAATAAACATTTTAACAAAAATGTGAGCGAAGTAACATTATTAAGCTGTCAAAATATGACTTTCTTTTGTGTGTGTATGGTTAGGTTTTTCTTTAAATGTTATACTTTGAAAACGCAAAGGTTGAAAGATAAACAAAGATGCCACCCTAATCATTCTAAATTTTATGTCCACATTATCTGGTAGATGGATTTTGACTATTAATTTGGTTTTGTATGTTTTCTCTGTGTGATATTTGTGCATTATTAGATGACTAGACTGGCCAAGGCAGACCTGTTACACTTGCCTGAGTTAGGCATTGTTTGCCATGCCACTAAACCTGCCGCCAAGTGAAACCTTCATGGGGGAAATGAGATCGAAGTCTGGCCTGCTGAAGATGGACGCCCTGTCTCTGTTTTTATTTTATTTTGCTTTCTTTCCTTTGTTTCTTTTTATTTTATTTTGTCCCTTTTTTTGTTTTGTTCTGTTAAATCTCTTTCCCTTGTACTTGTGAACTGGTACTTCAGTTCTGTAAAAATGGTGTTTTGTAAAGGGTTCATAGTGTTTCATTTTGAAGTTAACCTGAAGCTGCTTATGAATGGTGGATGGTGTATATATAGGATTTAGAATACGATTAATTTGCAGAGAATGCACTTAATCTAAATTTAACATATAAGCACATTATCAGAAGATAGTGAAAAATACATCCGTTTTAAGGTAAATTCGTATGCTCTGTGAGTCTGTCTTGGAAAAGGACAATTGAACCTCTTTTGGGGAAATTAATTTTAGGAAATAAAGTCACGATCTTTCATAATTTTTCTCTGCTATTTTTCCTCTTCTCAGCAGAGTAATTTTAGGTTGCATGGTCTGTTTAAAAGAAGGCTTACTATTTAATATGAGGAGTCTAATTCTGAAATAGAAATTTCATGAATATTGTATGTCATGAAATACTTGTTTCTTTCTGATGAAACCTTGCTCCAGTGAGGTCCATGGCAGTAAGATTTCATCCTGTTGTTTTTGTAATTCTCAGAAAAAACCTGTTTACCACTCATAAGTACAAATGCAGCCTGAAGTTTTGGTTGGAATATGTTATGTGAGGTGCATTGTCTTTTAACACTGTTATTTGTGGGAAGATTGAATCAGTTCTGTGTGTGTGTGTATGTGTGTGTATGTGTATATTACACTTTGACATACTCCAGTGTCAGTTATTTCAAGAGGAAGGTTTAAAAAAAAAAAAAGTGTCTTCTCTGTCATCTTGCAATCTCAGAAGCCCTGGCAGTTCATGCTGGAGTGATTGAGGAATTTCATCCACAAATGATGTTCTTGTGAAACAGATGCCGTGAAGTAGAAGTAATGGATCAGGTGGTGTCTGGTCCTCAGGCATTGCTGTTCCTAGCCAGCTGCATTGGGATCAATTGGTTTCACCAGGCTATGCATTACAGCTAGGAAGAGCTTTACTTTGTGATCTATGTTGAGATCGTGAGTTGAGGTAATTGCCAGTAGGTCTAATCTCTTTAATCATTGCTGCTAAATCCAATAAGAATCACAAATTGGATCACACAAACTATTTATAAGTGTACATTTTCCATTGATTTTGAAATGCAGAAAAACAACAATTCCTTTAATTATATTTAGAGTAGATGTGAACTGTTTAAGTATTTTTAAACCAAGCAAATGTATTTACTTCTGAAGTGGGTTGTGGGGAGGAGGATTAACCATGTAGTTTTGGTATAAAGAGTAGGAGCACTTTGAGCACTTTTAGAGGGAGAAAAGTACGGTCATCAGTGCTTGTTTAATGAAGGTACTTCAGCTTTTTGCAAAATGGATTCTGATATGGACTAGGTTGACTAGTGTTCTTAAGCATGTTGGTACAAAAGAAAAAAAGTAGCAATCATGATGGATATTTAGGACAACTGTACCTGTTCTTTAAAAGCATGAAGTATCTCTAGGCAGTGCAGTCATAATCTATATCTATTTCCAGATTACTTTGCAAAGTGAAGAATCAATAAATAAATTATCACAGAATCTGTAATTTACTAAACCCAAGAGCTTTTAAGAAATTTTTCTAAGTATGTGGTATAGATGTGGCATGTTGATTGTCTGTTTCCCTCATTAGAAAATAAATATCTTCACCTCGTTTCCATTCAGCTTTTAAATATCACGAGTTTAAGAAATGAGATGGTTGAACTGAAGTGTTGTAATTTATGCCATAACCCACAGGAGGGTTTTTTGTGGTGTGATTTTTTTTTTTTTTTTTTTAAATTTTCCCCCCCTTTTTGGGCTTTATTGCTTTTATAAATAAATCAATGGAGATAAAACTAAAAAAAAAACCAAAAAAACAAAAAAACTTATTACTTATTTAACCTCATGTGCTAATTTTTTTTTCTGAAACTGTCTAAAGAACAAGGAAGTAAATTTGCAAGATATGTAGGTTTTCTCTTTCCTCTCAACAGTTCGTTTTCTATACAATTGCGTAAGAAGTTTGAACTGATCTTAAACTGGAGAGTAGCCTTAAATATGCTGGCAAATTTTCAGGGATCTATCTATAGACATAGTAAAATAAATTAATTTTTGTGGCATGAAATTGACCAGCTGAATTTTGCATCTGAAGTAAAACATTGCACTCTCACCGAAGTGTTCTGAAAATAACGCTGTTCATGTGATGATTTAGATACACATGTCATTCATTCTTTGAACTGCTGTTCTGGTGCACTTAACCAAAATTGTTTAGTGATTTCCTTGAGAAGCACTTTAGCAAAAGAATAATTCCTATTATTTTAATAAGGTGACCCACATAGTTAAAGCTTAGGCTTGTATTCAAGTACCTTTCTGAACTTCACTCATTGTCTATTTAGTTATGTGCCTAACTCAGTTCTTATTTAAAAGGGCTAAATGCCTAAACATATTTTTAAGTTTACCTGGTTAAGTGCATATTGAATTTGCTCTGTGTAAGTGCATGGTTAAATTAGACATATACTTATGTACATTACTGACCAAGGATTTAAACCAGAATACAGACACATCACTTTAGGAGCCATTTCTGACATTGAATGTACTTGAGCCACACCTGTTGATCCTGTGGAATCCTGCATAAGTATCCAGTTAATTGCAAGATGCTAGCTGTTCAAGATAAGGTCCGGGTCATTGGTCATTTGAAAATATTTAGACACTTCTATTTTCAGAATAAGTGGTACATAATTCTATGCTTAATTAGCATATGCAGCTGCCAGAACCGTGTATTTGAAAGCCTTTTAGTTAGCTACATATTAGGCAGACGTGCAGCACAGTACCTGATACGAGCTGTCAGGTAATCAGTTACACCCCTTGTTGCATGCCTGACTTCAAATGAAATTGGTAAAGAGTGGCGAACATTGTAATAATGACTCAGATTCGTGCATGTTTTTTTTAGAAACCATGGAAGTCATAGCACAGTTAATTCTTAAGTGCTAATAATTTTCCTATTTTTCTCCTCTAGATAGCAAAATCAAGAAGTTACATGTTAAGGAGCAAAATGCCTCAAATTTAACATAAATAAAATAAATGTAAATAGGAAGCATGTGAAAAAAAAAAAAGGGTACTGTTATTTTATCTTTTCTATGGCACCCATGCTGCATACAAATTAAGTTTCATTTAGATCAGTTCTGTCCTTTGGTCATACTGCTTGAACCAAAGCAATAAAAGCCACTAGCATAGTGTTTGTCAAACCTTGATTTTAGTACACTGTTTAAATAAAAGCATTAATTTAAATGAAGTGCACAAGGTAATACCAAAGGGCTCAGCTGGATATCATATATGCAGTTATATCAGTAGACTTGAATAGATCATAGATGGCTAGTAATTAGAGCTTCTTTCTCTAGTGTTTCAGTTTAGTATTTTATGTTCGTACCAGTTCAAATCTCTTTGCTTTTCAAATTTAATATGTACATTTAATTATGAGCACATAACTATTAAAAACTTAGATTTTTTGGGGGGTTCATTTGGCAATCTGATTTTAACTAATGTTGACTGAAATGTGAGTTTAATTCAGACTAAGTATTAAATTTTTAGCATGACAGGGAGTATAATTGTGTTGAGATAGTAGAAAATACATATTTTAGGAAAATACAGCTTGCTTAGTTTATCAGTTACTATTTTCTTGAATATCAGTAAATTCAAAGCTAATTTATCAAAATTTTCAGATAAATTGAGGAGACCTGGAATGTGAGACATTACAAATCTAAAGTTTTTTCTCTTCTCCTCAACCTTCAACTTCACTTGTTGTATGGTTCATGAGGAGTCACAGTAGTTCTGTAGGTGGTTTTTATTTTTTTTTCTATTTTGATAATTTTTACATCCAGAGTAGGTAGCACAAAAAGGATTTTTAAAACAGGATTTCACTTAGCACATACTGGTAGCACCAAAAGGATTTTTAAAACACAGGATTTCAGTTAGCACATACTTTAGGCTTTTTTGCGTCTCTCTTTTTTTTTTTTTTTTTCTTTTTTTACTGATTTGGTTATTTGCCGTTTCTGGGGATTAAACTTTAAAAAATGTTCTTCTTTTCTGTATCTGATGTTCTGTGTGCTATTAGTGATGCAGCCAACACGAACGGTTGTCATGTGTAAAACAACTTTCGAACACCGCGAAAACATCGCCCTGGGAAAGCGTCCATGCTTGATATCGTTTGGTTCATGAACATTAAGTTTCCAGTACAGGTGACCCATAGCTCAAAGTGTTAAATAATTGTATACATTATTCAGTTTTTAAAATAATAATCCAGTAATGAGATTGCTAGTCTTTGAAGTTTTGCTCACATTTGTTTTTCCTAGTAGAGCAGGGTAAAAGGGAAAACTTAAGTTCTTATTTGTTTCTTTGTAAGGATCTGGTAGATAGATTCATTGTTACTTATTACATTTTTAAATGCAAGGGTAATTGTAAAATCATAGAAAGAGTAACATGTATGTAGCGTTCCAACTCTGTGTAATGCGTTAATTTTGCTTCTTCAGGTAAAATCCCAGATGAAGCCAAAGCCCTTTCTCTGTTGGCTCCTGCTCCTACTATGACAAGCCTGATGCCTGGTGCAGGGTTACTTCCTATACCTACACCAACCCCTTTGACTACAGTGAGTAAAATTCTGTTGCTGTTTGATACCTGTTTTCTTCTATGCCCAGACTTTTCTGTGTTCAGAGACCAAGAGCCATCTGATCTATGGATGTTGTCCTCATACTAGCTACCTGAGTGAGGTTTTAGCTGTGGTGTGTCTTGAGAGTAGATCACAGGATGTCCGTGCGCTACCTTTCCTGGATTTTTCTTTTGGATTCTTATTTCATAGAATTGTTTTGATTGGAAAGGACCTCTAAGATCACTGTCCAACCATCAACCTAAGACCACATTCACCATTAAATCAGGTCCTGAAGTGCCATATCCATGCATTTGAACACTTCTGGGAATGGTGACACCACCACCTCCCTGGGCAACCTATTGCGATGCCTCACCACTCTTTCCATAACAAAAGTTTTCCTAATACCCAGCCTCAATCTCCCCTGCACAACTTCAAGTAATTTTCTGGCCTTCTATCACCTGATACTAGAGAGAAGAGACCAACCCTCACCTCAGTATAAACTCTTTTCAAGTAGTCATAGAGAGCAATGGGGTCTCCTCTCAGCTTCCTCTTTGTCAGATTAGACTCTCAGCTTCTTGTAATAAGACTTGTTCTGTAGACCATTGAACAGTATTGTTGACCTTCTCTGGGGACACTCCAGTAACTCAGTGTCTGTCTTGTAGTGAGCAGCCCAAGACTGAACACAGTATTTGAGATGTGGTCTTACCAGTTCTGAGTAGAGGGACATTCTCACTTCCATTCTGCTGGCCATGCAGTTCCTGAAATAGGCCAGGTTGCTTTTGGCCCCCTTGACCACCTGGGCACACTGCTGGCTCATATCAACCAGCCACCCTCAGGTCCTTTTTCTGCTGGGTAACTTACCAGCCACTCTGCCTCAAGCCTGTAGCATTGTATGGGGTTATTGTGACCCAAGTGCAGGACCTGGCACTTGGCCGTGTTAAACCTCGTACGTACGTTGATCTGACCCATTCAGATCCCTTGGCAGAGCCTTCATAACCCTCAAGCAGATCAACACTGCCACCCAATTTAGTGTCATCTGCATACTTAGTGAAAGTGCACTCAGTCCCCTTGTCTGGATCATTGATCAAGATATTAAAGAGAACTGGCCCCAATACTGAGCCCTGGGGAATACCACTTGTGATGGCTGCCAACTGTCTTTAACTCAACTCAACTCACCACCACTCTTTGGGCCCACCCATCCAGCTAGTTTTTTAACCCAGTTAAGCATCCACCCATTCAAGTCACGAGCAGCCGGTTTCTCTAGAAGGATGCTGTGGGAAATAGTGTCAAAGGCTTTACTCTAGTACAGATAAACAACATCAACACCCCTTCCCTCATTCACTGAGTGGGTGACGTTGTCATAGAAGATGAGATTCAGTCGGGACTTGCCTTTTATGGATCCATGGTGACTGATCATCTGGTTGCCCTGAACATGCTGCATAATTGCACTCAAAATGACCTGGTCCCTGACCTTCCTTGGCACCAAGGTCAGACTAACAGGTCTACAGTTCTCCCAAGACCTCCTTCCTCCCCTTCTTGTAGATGGACATCATGCTTGCTATCTCCAGTTATCTGGGAGCTATTTTGAAAAATAGTGTTCAAATACTCATTTTAAATTATTATGTTAATTTTGTCTTCCTTCCCTAGACCTGTTAGGTAGTCAACTGGCAGTGCTATGGACCTCTTAAAAATTTCTTGAAACAGTAGTTATATGGACACAGTTCTTCAGAATATTAAAATGCTTCATTTGAGTGCTTCCAGTTGATATCTTGCCAGGAGGACTGTCAGCATAACCATGGTTTCACTGCAAAAAAAACATAGAAGCTAGCTGCTGCTACTTATGCATAGTTCCCTTTTGCTTCTGTAAGCCTTTCTTGATGTAAGCCATCAGCAAGCAACAGCCTATTCAGGAAGAATTTCAAGTTAAAATAATTTTCTTTTTTTGTTACATAAAAATAATTACTGGTGGCTTGTTGAGAATTTCTCAGGCTTGTTAGAAAATTTGTTTGCTGAAAAGGCAGTTCCATTTTGGATGGAGAAGTTAAAACTGAAGGCAGGAACTCAACAGACCAAATCAGTCGTGAATTTTAAGTGAGGTTTTTCTATGATGTTCCTCAGTAGAGATTCAATTCCCAGTACCAAAAAAATGAGAACTGTATTGTCCTCATTCTCTAGAAAGTAACTGGGTTTGTAGGAAAATAATATCCTTCACATTTCAGCTGTAATTAATCTTTCCTTACGCGATGTGTTTGTCCAAATTGTACCTTTTCTGTCCCTTTGATGGACTCATACCTATATACAGATGTAAATTGTCTGTGGACACTGCAAATTTCCTTCTTTCCTTGCTGGAGAGGAAGTCAGAGTTCCTCACCTTTTCCTAACACTTGTTGGGAGCGGGGAAGAGTATTACCAATGCGCAAAGGTATTTTATTCAATTTGATTGACTGTAAATATTAGAAATTCAAGCCTATATGTTTTCTGATTGATACACTGCATCTCTGGCCAGAACTCTTTGATAAGATGTTAAGTGGTAGCACACAGAAAGTCTTAACTGTAAAAACTTATGAGTAGATTTTCATTCTTGAAACTTAATGCTTAAAGTATTACTTATATTGATTAGTTTTGTTTTTACAGACACAAACAGGGCAGACAAATATTAACAAGTGTAGTGTATCTGACAAGTGTTTAGTTGCAAAGTGTATTCTGTTTCTGTGTTTTCCAGCTTGGTGTTTCACTTGGCACTTTGGGAGCTATACCAGCAGCAGCATTGGACCCTAACATTACAGCACTGGGAGAAATACCACAACCACCAATTATGGGGAATGTGGATCCATCCAAAATTGATGAAATCAGGAGAACAGTCTATGTGGGAAACCTGAATTCCCAGGTAAGGCTTCTTTTATGTAATGGAAAGGCTAATGGAAAATGTAGAATTGTAATGTTTGAATTCTAATATCACGTGTTAAAGCATTTTTCTTAGTCGATGACAATGGGATTTAAAACAAAAATGTTTGGGTTTTTTTGTTATTAGTGATATTTTAAACTTTGCAGTACTCTTGTGCCAGTCAGGTCAGACCAGACTGATATCAGTGGATATCAGAGAAATGTCGCTGTATCTGATTTCAAGGAGCATATTTACAATTGTGTGGTTATCAGATGACCAGCTAGGTTATGTTAGTTGAGCAATGCTTTAGAAGTCATGAGATTGTGGTAGTTGACCCCCACAGTACTCTGCAGTTGCTAAAGTACAGTAAGATGAAATACTCTGTTCTAGTGGAAGTTGTAAAATTAGCATAAATACCTTTTATATTTCTACAGCAGGAAAGTTAGATCTGTTAGAAACTGGTTTTTCATCAGTTGATCAAATTTAATTGAAAAACAACTCACTATTGACCGATGGCAATATTTTGGGTTTTTTTTCACTGCCTGAGTAGTTAGTGTGAAAGTACTCTTGTGATGAAAATTTTTAAAAGCTAGAAGAAAAATAAAAAGTGAGTGATGTGGGTTTGG